>JALPQI010004148.1:0-73813 GCA_025490895.1 Thaumatotibia leucotreta | reverse complement strand
GTTCTATCCCCATTCATTATCCTTCAAGTTAATTTTGTTTTTGATTTATTATTTTATTATAAGCGTTACCACGACCGTTTTATAATTACAATGGTTAGTATTATTAATTCATGAAATATACTCTATGACGCTCAACCGTATTTTAAAGCGACTTGTCGATGTCGGTAGAAGAAGGTGGCAAATAAAATAAATATAGGAGAAAAGGGTTTTTTTCTTCCAAATTGGCTTGCTAGAGTATTATATTACATGTATTCTTTGATAATAAGTCTACTTAACTGAATGGTGGCCAAAACATCTTAACATTATAACAAGGGGGCTAACTTAATAATTGATGCCTGCAACGATTTCTATAATCACAATAGTCGGACGGATGGATAAAACGCGATTTCGTATGATCGGCTCCAAAAATATGTTTACGATTTTGATCTTTGTGTCTCAGGCACTGGTCTCACCGCGAGCTACTAAGCTATGAACTATCCTCTATAAATACGAACAAAATATACACATTACGGTGTAAATAAAAAAGACACGGCGATACTCGCCCAGCTATCAGCTATCACCGCCGGGTGAGTATCGCCGTGTCTCTTTTATTTACACGCGAGTGCGTATCTTTTGTTCGTGTTTATAGCCGATAGTTTATAGCTTAGTAGCTCGTGGTGAGACCAGTGCCTCAGAGATATATACCTACATATATAGAGACATGACTGTACAGTCTAGCAAAAAAGTAGGAATAGACTACTTGACCCATTTTTAAAGTTTATCGTATATTATTAATCAATATCAGATTAACGGAAAAAAATATAAATATATTTTTTCACGACCTAGAAAACCGCAAAACTATAACTTAAAATTTAAACTTTCGTTACCGCGCGAAAACGATAGTAGCCATGTTAATGCTTAGATTATCTGTGGTGTGACGTCACTCAAACCGAAAACAAACATTTGACATGTCACTTATGTTATGTCAATGTCACAGCAAAGCTACATGCCTACATGTCCATGGCGAACTTCACTCGTATAAGATTCGACATGAAGATAGTTTAAGATCCTATGACGTCACATCATGGCGGACACCGTTTTCAGAGTACGAATTAAAAAAAAAAACAACTTTTTCAATAAAAAATATGTACCCATCAAACACTTTTAATACACCGTAATCGAAAAATATTGATCTTTTCAATAAATACTACGGAAAATAATATTTTTTTGCACTAAATTTGATACGAGTCAAGTAGCCTATTGTAAAGTGGAACAACTTGGTAATGTTGCCACTTTTAATTTTTTCTCTTTTTTTGCCGAACTGCGTGTCTGTTAATCAACAGCAAGCTTTATTTACGAGTTACAAAACTTGCAACACCGATGTTAAAAAAAAGAAATTTATTGTCAATGGCGTCGAATTCGCATCAAATCATATCATATCAAATGAATGTTTGTTTGTAAAGTGCATGCTTAGCAAAAGCTACATTGCTCTTTTATATTTTAGATTTATCATCTAAATTTTAGGAGATTGATCCCAAGTACGTATTTCTTTATATTATGAAAGAATGTAACGTTATTTGACATTTGTTCATATCCGAATTATTTGTGCATGGGTTTTTAGTTCGCTAGGTCACTTTCTGTTTTGATATGTATTTTTTACTTCATTTTGTCAACTATTTGTATGAAATGATGCCAAAATGTGTTGGAAACGTAAAATTGCAACTTTTAGTAATATATCTAATGAATCGGATATCGAATACATACAACACGTTTTCAGTTTACTTTGTAGGTAGGGAGGTAGGTATTTATTACTACACGACACAGTTCCCACCAATTTTATAGTACCTATAAAGTTAAGATAAACATCCTGAATCCATATCATTAGTAGTTTCTATTGAGTTTAATACGAAATGGACGTTCTCTACTTTACATAAATGATAATAACTTTACATAGCATTGTCCTAATAATACTACTTCGTACTTAGTAAGCCAGCTCTTGGTTGAAACTTGAGGCTAGGATCTTTGAGTTAAACATTGTATTTTTCCTTAGTAAAAAAACTTTGTCTGAAATATAATTAAAAAATATATATATTTCATGATTGTAGGATTTAGATTTTTTTTCACTTCTTTTTATATTGCCTTTGCACATGATATTTTTCAGGTCATTAACAATACTACAACATGTAAAGTTATCATCATATAAATCAATTAAGTATTATATGAATAGCCATCATCTTATAGTAGTGATGTTTTGCAATGTCAAAACCTTGGGCAAAATGTGACCAATCTATGACAACAATGTATAAGGTGCAATCTGCGATTTCTTTTTCATAGCAGATTCAACCCTATGAACAACGTACAAGTGCTATCTACGATGACAAAACAACCACAGATTGCACCTTAATTGTTGTTGTTGTCGCAATAACATAAGTAGTATGTAGAAGAAACTGGTGTTACTTGCTGCTTGATATTTAAACTAAAGTTTATTGGTACTAACATGTGCCTAGTTCACAATATCTGCCAAGGGAACATTTCATATCATTACTATTAACATTCAAGCTGTACTTTACATTTTGCTTTGTTTATTTCATATTATGATTTTATGTCAATTAATTACATTACATTTCATATTCAATTGTTTGATCAACCATTTCCTTCCTGCATTCCACAAAGCTATTTACTGGATAAAGTATCATTATGTGCAGTTGGTTTTAAAATTTGATCAAATGACATGACAGTCAAATCACTGTTAGAGTGTTAAGTACATTGACACTTATTCACTTTCTATGTTTTTTAAAGTGAGAAATTGATTAATATGTATTGATATTATATTTATTGGTATATGAATTAATGTCTGGGCGAATGTAACTGTTTTTTTCTGTTGTTTCCTTGTTTCTGAATCATGCCTTGAATTTGTATAGTTTTTTAATTAAAAGTCCGCTGTGTAACATAAAATGGCAGTTTTTAATGTGGTGACATTGACCTTGTGTGGTGTCTTGTCCACTAATGTACATTTTTGCATTTTGTTCTGTCTTGTGTTGTTCTAGTCCACACTGGGCCAGCCAACTTGTATTGTTATATTGTGTTCCCACCTTTGTATCTATCGGTCCCTTTTTCTCTTATAGTCTGTGCTACTTTCTGTGACCATTTGTTTGGTTCACTGATCATATGGTCCACCATTCTCCATCGAAAGTTTTTATAATAGTTATTGTTATAGTAACTTGCAAACTTTGTAGCAGCTAGACTATATTACACATGTATACCTACTGATCTATTTTTACAGTAAGCAGGGAAAATGGACCCGAGCAAAGGTCGAGGCCGTGGCCTCGCCATGATGATGGCTCTGAAGAAATGCCAAAATATGGATTCCAGTTCAGATGGGTCCCCGGATGCCACACCTGGAGCAAGTGTTGTAAGTTAGAGATTTAATTACATTGATAGTTGAAGTAGAGGAGTACAACGAGTGTGCAACTTGTAAAATCAAGGTTAGAATCTTTGAAATAGACATAGATTAATTTGACATATTGTCAACCACAATTTATCTGTTTTGTCAAATCCCCAACTGGCATTCACTCCAATTGCATTCACAAAAGTGGTCATAGAAATTCAGTTCAATTGAGAAAAGGAAGAGGCCTTTTGAAATTTTGGAGTCACAATTGGGAGCCTTTTAGTCAGTGGGCTTTCCATACGATCCGCTTATTCCTTTGCTTAATAACCTATAGTATGATTTACCCACCTCTTCTAATATCGAAAGAGCCACATTTTTATTGTTATTAGATAGGTCCACACTGCCTTAGCGAGCTAGCCTTGCGAGGAAATTGGGTCCCGAACTCCCGAATGTAGCTTGTGTGGACATGCCTCGCCAGAGGCTAAAGCAGAAGTAGCCGGCCGCATACCTTGGGCGTCCACAACCATCGAGTTGCCTCGCGCAGCAATTTATTTGCGCTGCTTTTTCACTGTGGACCAGGCTATTGAGACCATTTTTGCTTGGTCTAACTGCCTAGAAAGATCATAGATTAAACCATTGTCATAATTATTTTCAATGCATTTTAATGTCTATTTCAAGAGAGGATAGTAACGAATTCTCATTGTAGTAGCCACAAATCGAGCCTTATTATTATATGGAAGAAAGTTGGTTTTTCTGAGATTATCCCATGATATTGGTTTCAGGTCAGTGCGACAACAATTGCACCGTCTTCAGTGGGAGGCGGCGGGCGTGGACATCTTCTGGCTATGCTTGCCAAGAGACAGCAGCAACCTGGAGGTTTTTATCACTTTTTATACTAAACTTTAAAAAAAAATGAAGCCGAGGGAAAAATGTTGAAGTAACTTTGAATAGCAGTATGAGATACGAGATTTTTCAAAGATATGCATCAGTCACTAGCGATGCAGGCTAAATGGAATCTCACTTGTTAGGTTCCTATGAATATGAACGCTGGTGGAATTCTTGTTTAAGCTTTTCACTATCAAATTTATCTTGGGAATCTTGGAACTTAAAGCTTCTTGTCTTATCTTCTGGTCATAACCAATTGTCACCGACCATTCTTTGATAGAAGATTGATGATGGGCAGCAGCGTCATCATAGGGGACACATTACTACGATCGCCAATCCGCTTCCCCAGCGTGGCTATTATGGGCGTTTACATTCTAATGTCTGAAGATCTATACCCTTACCCTCTTATTCATAAACGTTTGTTAACTTAACAAGCCGCTAATAATTGTTTGTCCCTTTTGCTCTTATGGACACATTGTTAAGACCGAAAGGGACAAGCAATTATTAGCGGGTTGTTAAGTTAACAGACGTTTATGAATAAGGGGGTTAGTCAATACGAGAAGCCTAATGTCTTGCAGTGGATTGAGATAGACTGATGATGTGATTTATATTGAGTACATATAAAGAAGCAAATGCTCGCAGGGCCGTCATTCAGCCCGGCCTCCGATGTGAGTCCGTCGCCGCCCGCGCCGCCGCCCAGCGCCGCGCCAAAGGCGTCCGGTACCGGACGAGGGAAAATGTTCGAGCAGTTGTAAGTATAAACATTTATTTTATTTATTTATTTTATTTTATTGAAACAAAAGTTTACACGACATTACAGTGCGTCGTGAAACTAAAATTAAAAGAGAAACCGATAAAGGTACATATTCAAAACAAACATTAACTAGATTTAAGTGACACAACAGCGTGGCTCTGTCAAGTCATCTGAACCGGCGTAGGGTTCGGCGGTATATGAGATTTGAACATATACAGGCCGTGACCCGTCACTGATGGTAGTCGCGAAGGGTGCTCTTCTAACCAAAACTGAGATTTTTAAACTGTTTTGCATCTAGGAAGATAATCTACTTACCGACGGCGATGCATACAATGTTTTTCAAAACGAAAAAAAGTTTTAAGACAATAACAGATATTAAATAAAAATTGTGTAACTCCCTAGGGAATTTCACTATTTTATAACTCGCCCTTAGAAGGCATATGTGATGAAAAAATATTTTCACCATGTTTCACACATACATTCTCAGCATTATAACAGTCAAAATTGCTTTCATCCTCATGAGTAAATTACTTTGGAATTTCATTCAGGGTTAAGTTTGTAGCGATATTGCATTATGGGGGAAGCAACTTTCCTCCTATGTAAAACAAATAAAACATTATTTTGCGGAGACCAAGTAGGGTTTTGGTCTTAGCTCCGGATCGTACCAGCTCTAGCAAGCCTTTTCCTATCGGTTCGGCTATGTAAGGTTGTTATTACAAGACAGATTTTTATTATGTAAGTCGAGTAGTGACCCTACTCGACAAAGCTTGGGAAGCAGAAGAAATAACTATTTACTTTTAGAGATAGTAAGAATACATTTGTCACCACCCCAACTCCTCCTGCGGGTGTCGTAACAGTCGACTAAGTAAGGGATTGAAGTGTCACTGACCACTATTTGATAAAAGATTGATGATGGGCAGCAGCGTCATCATAGTGGACACATTACTGCGATCGCCAATCCGTTTGCCCAGCGTGGCGATTATGGGCATTTACCTCCTAATGCGTCTATACGCATAATTAATAGGAGAGGCCTACGTCCTGCAGTGGACTATCATAGGCTGATGATGATGACGATGATGACTTTTATAGACAAGCGCGCATGGCGGCAACAGCCCCAAAAATAGCGGAGCAGAACGGCCACAGCAAACCCGCCACTGACGTCAGCAACTTGACGCAAAAGATGGCCGCCAGCACCATTTCTGTTGCCACGTCTGCGCAACCCTCGTCTGTAGCTAGGAATAAACCTTTCGTAAGTCTTTGCATTTTTGCATTTTATAAACCCTTTCTAAGGATGCCTTCTCTACTACGCTATGTGGATACGTTTCCACCAATCACGTAGCACCGTTCTATGATGTGTAGCTGTGATTGGTGGATATCAAACGCATCCACAGCATAGATCTGGTGAAAGCCAGCCTAAGTGTAGGTTGCGCCAATCAAATTGATCAAATACACAGCAGATTTCTATGATATTCTTCACATAGGTATGATAAATATCTAACAATATACTGACAGTGACACATGCCTTTTGCCTTATTTTGAATGAGATTTTTAGTACTGGAAGAAAATCTAATAATGAACTAGATAATTATTTTTCTAGTAGGAACGAGAGATTGACAAAATGAAACATAGATAACGACATAACTGTTATCAATGAGGGCACCTTTTTTCATAAAGATGCTAACATCGTAAAATCAGGTAACCAAGAAACACAGGACTAATCTAGGCCTTATTTTTAAAAAATTAATATGTCATGGCGCCTATGGCGTTAGAGTATTTTTTATTAGTCTTTGTTCTTTTGTTGGGTACTAATTAGAAGAGATAATAAAAATAAAGTAGCGTTTTGAATATAATTTGCATTCCTGTTATTTATCTCCAAATTACGGCGCATTATTTGTCGACTACTACAAAAAATATTAATAACAATTATGTCAATGTTTAATTTTGTCAATCGTTCCTGCTAGAAAAATATCTAGGTATGTATGCGGCATATTCAGATTTTCTATCAGCAGCGAACTCTTAGGGCCTACATTTATTTAATTTTCTGCCTTTTTTCTACCGACAGGCTGGTTGGCCAGAATAAAGTAATTTACTAAAACTTAGGTTGCTTCCATACATTTTCAATTGTTGTTTATTCTCTTTATTAATCACTAATACATTTCAGAGTGAAGTGAAAGACACCCCTCCAGTGGTAAAGAAGGGTCAATCTGGCGAAGAATGTGAGGTCACTGCCAATTACATCCGCCTCAACTTCGAGGAGAACAGTGTCTTCGAATATGAAGTCGTGTATACCCCGGATCAGGACTACAGAGCTCTTCGTAATAAGTTACTTTATGGTATGTTAGATAATTAACAACATTATAAAATGATTCAATGTAAATTCACGTCATGCAACTTTTTACACTGTTTTTTTTTTAACATCCTCTAGTACTGCAATCTGCCTGTGTGAGTTAGGCATTTAGCTAGTGGTTAAGTATGAGTAGATCATGAATGGTATTTGCCCATTGGCAAATCCATATTATTATTTATTTAAATTAGATCTTGAGGGGCTATTCTTTTTAAGCGCTTGAAGGTGTTCGAATTCTTGTCCATTAGTTTGACGGCCAGTTCGTTCGAATGTTTATCCAGGCGTTGTGTTTTTACAATGTAACTAATTATTTATCACTGTTATCAGCATCATCATCTCAGCCATAAGTAGAGATGGGCCGACTAGGGGTTTTGCCGACTAGTCGGTGCTCAAATTGCCGATTAGTCGGCCGACTAGTCGGCAATGCCGAATATAGTCATTCGGCTATTTTTCGCGTGCAATTGGAAATGTTCGTTTCGCTTCCGCCATTCCATAACTTCAAAGTACAAGTGCGTTTTTTGCCGTCCCAAACTTTAAGCAACGTTTTCTCAATAGTTGCTTTTTCACTTCTGCATCTTTGAAGAATTATAAAAGAATAACTTTAGCACTTACAGACATATACCTTACACCAAAAGATAGCGTATGATCTGTAGTATTTGGAACTACTCATAACTCCATATCCACAAAGTGGGACGTTTTCCGTAAAACGATCACATATATTGCACTGATAGCACGTCTTCAATTATTGAAGTAGTGACTTATTTTGCTGTGACGTGAAAAAAAGCCATAATATTTTACGAAGGAAATAATAATAATAAATATCTTTATTTACCCAAACACAGAAGTTACAATTTTATCTGATTGCCTCAACCTCATTCTTTATTGGGAATAAAATTACGTTACATCAAGTTTTTATTTCACTGTAAATAAACTTGATTTGATGCAAGACTGCCGCGTGTTTTGGTGTATTGTGTTCACAGTACAACCAGTGTTAACAGTTCGATTCTTTCTTTTTCAGAACACAGTCAATACTTTAAAACAAAGACGTTCGATGGCACCACACTCTACGTGCCGCACATGCTGCCAGATGAGGCTCTGAATCTCGTGTCGACGAATCCTTATGACGACTCAAAAGTCAATATAAAAGTACGTACTGTTACAAGTTTTCTTCACGAGTATCACTTATAATTGCAGTTGATTCTAGGACATAACACGAGACGGGACGATTAAAAAAAAAGTAGGTACATACAAAGAGAATAAAATCACTACGTTTTAAGAGACGGCACTCCCGAACAAGCCCAAAACCGAGTTATGAAGGTACTTTGTGCCAACGTACAAAATATATGTCAATACTACCAACTTAAAAAAGCAACACTAGTGCTCGACACTCACTACACTTGCTGTTTGTCGATATGAATAAAAGTGCAATATTTTTTTATGCACCTACCGTAATAGTGAATTTATATTACAAAAGAATAATGAAAGGGTAAAATAAAATAATGCTATAACACAAATATATATTTTATTGCACAGGTATTTTTATTTCATTTTCTTAGTAGGGTATGGGGCCAATCGTAAATATTATACTATGGAGGGGCGAGGAGTTAAGTTTCCGAGCTAAAACTCCGGCATACAGCAGTTCAAAAACATGGTCCAAAGCCAAGGAATCGTTGAACGAATAAAATTTCTCCAAAGAACTCTATCTGAAATAAAGCGATTATCGATAAATTATGTTGCACTCTATTTGTGCATTAGCTTGCCTTATTTAGATAGATTTTATTTGCCATTGAAGTTATTTCTTATTTAATTAGTAACTGTTATCGTTTGCAGTTACTAATTATATATTCAATAATGAAATGAAAAAATAATTAGCTACTAAGATAAAATAATTTGATACTGACATGTCTGGATCAAGAGGAAATCTTGATAAAAATACGCCAGAAGTTCGTTTTAATTCACGCCGAACACAACACACTTCACATTTCCTTATTGCTGTGCCCCCCATTTAGACGAAACATTTAAATATTTTGTATAAAACACAATAAAACATGAACCCGGGATCAGCTTTCATAATAAACAATTAGACAGTACGTTTCTGACACTGACGTTTTACCTATTTAGGTGGTAAATAAAAGTATAATACGTCTAAGTTTGAAGGCCAGTATGATTATACTAATAAAATGCAACAGTAGGCATTTTAATTCTATAAGATTATATTTATGTCTCAATGTTGGTACCAAATGCTTTCATAATTTACCATAGTATGAAGTGTCGAGGGGCTGGGTACATAGTTAAAGCCTTGATCAAAACAAATATCACGATTGCATCACTTGTGTTACGAATGCTAGTCATACAATCTATTTGGTATACTCTGTCCAAAAACTTTCGGCAGTAGTGAAAGGGGGCAAATTTAAAAGATAGGTTCGTATTATTGGTCGCTCACAGAAAATTTGAATTTGTCGCCCTTTTTCAGTGCCAAAAGTGTTACACAAACTTTAACTTTGGTACACAAAGTTACGACGTTCAATTTTGTTTTCATTGAATGAAGGTTCCACGGAAAGAACATGTCTAGTCAATTCAAATTACAGAAGGAAAAACCACCTTACTTTTAATAGAATAGTGAATTTGCCCTGATTTTTTAGGCACTGAACATGTTTTTTCCGTGGACCCTTCAAATACTTTTGAAACATGTACAATTTTCTTGCTATCAATGCTTCCAAAATTGTACCTTATGTGACGCTTACTTTAAACGAACCCTTTTAGCTAGTTCAGTAGGTAATGAAATAGTGTACAATTGTTGTTGTTGAAATAGTGTTGTAAAAATTTACATAACATAATATATCCGCAGATAATATTCAGACGAACGCGCCGCCTCAGCGAAATGGTACATATATACAACGTGCTGTTTAAGCAAATAATGAAAGACTTAAACATGGTTCGGTTCGGTCGTCAGCACTTCAATGAACACTTGGCTGTGAGCATCCCACAGCATAAGCTGGAAGTATGGCCTGGGTAAGTATTCAACCAATGACTTACCTGCCAATACAATAAACTGGGACAACTTCTTGTATGGAAATTTATACAATTTTGTACAATTGTACGCTTGTAAAGTTTTGTGGGATAGGCAACTGGTTGTTTATCGAATGATTCTTCTAAGGGTTTTGGCCTTGATTGACCAATAAGGACAAGCGATAACTTTTTCTACGGTGAGAACTTTGTAAATGGATATTGTTTTATTTCGGAAAGTAAGTCGGAATTGCACAAATTACCTGCAATATATTTAGCTGGCTGTGTGATCCAACCTTGTATAATGGCTTACGAGGTTTTGTCATAAAAATATATTTCTGTACAAAATATGTACATTTTATATACGAGGTTAAGTCATACACCCTGGACATACGAGTATGTTGAGTCACACAACCATATTTTTAAGAATCACTGTTCACTGCCCAACTAAATATCTCATTGAAGTTAGTTTACTTTATATAGCCATAACTTTTTTTCTCACAGATTCTCTGATTTCACAGTTCTTGACATAAAAAAAGCTGAAGAATGTAAAAATATCCTTATAGCGAGATATTAAATAAATATCTTGGGACATCTTACACAAATCAACCTAGTCCCATGGTAAGCTCAATTAAGGCTTGTGATGTGGGTACCAGGCGATGATATATATAATAGATACATTAGATGCTTAAATATATACACAGCCATGACTAAGGAACAAACATTTGTGATAAACAAATACACAAATAATGCCCTCGCCAGGATTCGAACCCGGAACCTCCGGCTTCGTAGCAGGGTCAATACCAACTAGGCTACGGAGGCTGACATATTGCTTGATAATATTGGCTTTTAGGTTTAGAGTCCATACATTTCTGTCCGTCCTCCTTTTACAGTGCATGTATCTATCTTAAATAAACACAGATATTTTTTTCCAGTTACGTGACCACGGTAAACGAGTTCGAAGGCGGCCTGATGTTGTCGCTCGACTCGACCAGCCGGGTGCTCCGTACACAGTCAGTTCTGAGCTTCATCAGGGAGACTGTTCAGGTGAGATGGTATTTTAAATTACCTCGTAAACACAGAACAACAGACAAAACACAGAGAGATAAAAAATTGTACATCAGACTGTGCCAGAGTTCCATGAGTTCACTAGCAAATGGCCCCAACGGAAGGCCAGACTAGTATTAAGGTGCGGTTCCACTGAGGCGGAGAGGAGCGGAGATGTGCAAAATTGACCAATTACATTCTTCAAATTCAAAATTCGAAACACTGCAATGCAGTCTCATTGGCCACCAGCTAGCACAATGCTGAGTCGGGACCGTTACGTGGCATTCAGATTTACTCTAATTTAATTTAATTTTGTTAGCTTTTCCAATGCTTTGCTTCTAGATGACTTATATAAATGAAATGTGTTTAATGACGTGAATATTTATTTTTTATTTATTTGATAAAGGACCTCCACCTCCACCACAGGTGTAATTTTACTCGTGAATTGCAACACTCTTAAAATCCCCACTGATCTATCTACATATTTTATACTAAGAGTATATTCGGAAAGTGATCCACAAGAGACGTATGGGCATATCTAGCTGCTTTCACTTTCCTTTTATCTCTAAAACTTCAATATCAATGTTTTTAATATACACGAGTACAGCCTTCATAACGCGAACTTCGAAATCCGCAAATTTCGAGACTTTAGTAGCTGTCTTACATGTATTCTCCACTTTGTACTTGAGGTGATCTGTAATTCTATTCTATTTTATAGGCCAAGGGCTCTAATTGGAAGCAAGCCATGACGGAGATGCTCATAGGATGCTCCGTTATGACGACGTATAATAAGAAACTTTTTAGGTATGTATTTTTGTGAAGCTTTATAAGAAATGAAGTAAAACTACGGAAACGCATTATACTGCATATTTTAACCCTTAAAAGCAGGGACAGAAACCGGTATTTTACAAAAACCTCGAAATAGCCCAATATTTTAATATGTTGTATACTCTTTATGTAGTGCTCAATATTTTATGTAATTTACAATATCATATTTTTAAGTTACTCCATTAACTTAAAATTTATATACCGAAGAACGAAAAAAGAACCGATTTTTGTATGGAGGTAATAACGGTTCCGTTCCCTGCTTAAAAGGGCAATGTTAATAATATTTACCATCTTGTTTTGAAATTTATACTGTCACCCATGTCACAGCCAATGAAATTTAGGTGTGAGGTGTGCCTAACCAAACCCTATTAATAGTTAATGAATTAGCTACATATATTAGAATAGATTTTAGTAAAATCATGAAATAAAAATCCGAACAACGGGGTCTATGGAACATTTTCCTGTTGTCATATTATAATCGACAGTGGCGTCTTAGAGAACCTTGTATAAAATACATGTTCTCGAGTGGTGGCCACGTGTCTGAAGGCGCAGCGTGGGTAGGCCCCCCCCACAAGGTAGACTGATGACCTGGTGAAGGTCGCAGGAGTCCGCTAGATGCGAGTGACGCAGTACCGGTCATTGTGGCAATATTTGGGGGAGACCCATGTTCAGCAATGGATGTCTTTCGGCTTATGATGATGATTGTTAACCGTGCTCTCTGTATTTTAGGGTCGACAGCATAGACGATACATTGACACCTAGATCGACTTTTGAAAGGAAAGAGGGAGGAGAAACGGTGCAAATAAGCTACCTCGAGTATTACAAGAAACACTATGGAATCGACATCATGGATCTGGATCAACCCTTGTTGATATCTAGGTGAGATTACAATGTTGCATTTTTGATCGGAATAAGGAATCTCTAAGAATATCTCATCAGTATAAGTTAAGTCTTTTTTCAGGAACGTTAAATTTAAAGCAAGAACTCTGAGTAATCTTACGCAACGCAAGCTAAAACTATAGGCTAGCCATGGGTAGAAGAAGTCTTTAAGTCATGAGCTGCCCTTGCCATTTATATTAAAATTTTTATTTATTGTAACGTATGCGGAATGAAATCTGCACAAAGTTTAATATTATATTAAATAAATGATATCATTATTATTTTCTTGAACATGTACGTTTTTTTAATATCGATTTTAACAAGTATTCATGCAAGATAAAAACTACTTGAATCCAAAGTGTATAACTTTAGTTTTATGATAAAACTTTAGTTTTATCCATTGATGTCGAAAAAACAAATGTTAGCATTTTTCTTGCCTCTAATTTTATCTTCTGTAGGAAAACTTTTTAAATAAAAATCCTTTGCTCATTCTATGGAATCGACATCATGGATCTGGATCAACCCTTGTTGATATCTAGGTGAGATTACAATGTTGCATTTTTGATCGGAATAAGGAATCTCTAAGAATATCTCATCAGTATAAGTTAAGTCTTTTTTCAGGAACGTTAAATTTAAAGCAAGAAATCTGAGTAATCTTACGCAACGCAAGATAAAACTATAGGCTAGCCATGGGTAGAAGAAGTCTTTAAGTCATGAGCTGCCCTTGCCATTTATATTAAAATTTTTATTTATTGTAACGTATGCGGAATGAAATCTGCACAAAGTTTAATATTATATTAAATAAATGATATCATTATTATTTTCTTGAACATGTACGTTTTTTTAATATCGATTTTAACAAGTATTCATGCAAGATAAAAACTACTTGAATCCAAAGTGTATAACTTTAGTTTTATGATAAAACTTTAGTTTTATCCATTGATGTCGAAAAAACAAATGTTAGCATTTTTCTTGCCTCTAATTTTATCTTCTGTAGGAAAACTTTTTAAATAAAAATCCTTTGCTCATTATATTTCATATTCTTGTTAATTGGTCTATTGATACTTACTTATTATGCTAAAAATATTTAATTGAAATTAGCTATAAGTCGTTCACCGTGACATCCGTTACTGAAAAAGCAGTGTTTTTTACACTTTTTGATCAAATGGCGAAGTCATATTTTCAAAGTTGTTTATTTTTATTTTCCGTGTTGATAGGCTTGCTCTTTGTTTATGTTTCGTAATGCCCATGGTTTGAGGATGTTTTTCATCAATTTTGTTTTCATATTTAGAAGTATTTCTGAGCTCCCTGTTCGATTTTGTGATTCGGGTTAACGTAATTTCCTTTATTCGAGCTCTTTCTGAAAAGTGGCTGTAGCCAAATTGTTACATTACACTAGGGTTTCTAATATCATTTATTGGAAACGAAAAGAATGCGAGATTTTTATAAAACAGTGTTTCAAATCTTGCCTTCTTCTAAAAAATCAGAATCATCGTCGATTTTGGCCTTAGCAAATGTGTCTTGTGGAAAATACATGCAGTTGTGCGACATTGTTCTACTCAATTGGCCATAATTTCTAAAGAAAGATGCCAAACCCGACAAAACTATCCAATTTAATTAACAATTGTATACAAATTAATTTAGCATTGAGACACAAGTTAAATTTAATTTTTTTATTTTGTTTTTACTTGTTCAAAATTTGTGCAAATTTCACTCCGCATACGTTACATTTCATAAATTGTGTCAATTACCAAACAAAAAATATATTAGGGCCTTCCCTAAAATGTTTTGACTGGCATCCGCCCACATTCACTTTACTTTGGTATTTTATTTAATGCACTAAACATATGAGCATTCCACGAGAGTTGAGGTCAGACTTACAACAACATGTATTGTCATGTAAACGCAAGGGAATTTGAAATTATTTTTCCGTACTGACAGCATTGTAATTGCAACTGTTCTGCTAAATTGACCAAAAAGTTTGTTCAAGGAATTTTGCTTGAATATTTTGACGGAAGTCACCATTAAAAGTCATTAATTCATTCCTTAACCATTTTCCAATCAATGCCTTATGTTAGATGTGAGTGTAATTCGCCTCAACTCTGATGAAAATACCTGTATTTAAATACATTTGCCGTGTCGTAACGGCAGTAAGAATACATTTGTCTCCATCCCAACTCCTGCAGGTGTCGTAAGACAAAGGGATTGAAGTGTCACTGACCATTATTTGTTAAAAAAATGATGATGGGCAGCAGCGTCATCATAGTGGACACATTACTGCGATCGCCAATCCGCTTGCCCAGCGTGACGATTATGGGCATTTACCTCCTAATGCGTCTATACGCATAGTTAATAGGAGAGGCCTACGTCCGGCGGTGGACTATCACAGGCTGATGAAATACATTGTTCAAATAAACATACATAACATTACATACAGAGACACAAAACGCGAGCCCGGCTCAGAAGTGCCCACCGACTACATGATATGCCTGGTCCCCGAACTGTGTCAGCTGACCGGTCTGTCCGACGACCAGCGCTCCAATTTCAGACTCATGAAGGACGTTGCTACTTACACCCGAATCGACCCCAACCAGCGTCATGCTGCCTTCAAGAAGGTTAGTACGAGATTTCACATTTTAAGGGTGAATCAACTTTTTTCTGTCTGTTATTTATTAGCATGGTTACGGTCGCCTGAGACTCGCTGGTTTTATGCATAATTATGATACTTAAACTATGCAAACATGCATTTTTCTGGTCTTAATAAACCCCCATCTACAATCATGGACATGCATGTTTGCATGAATTAAGTAGTATAATTTTGCATAAAACCAGCGTAACTCAGGCGACCGTAACTATGGCAATAACAGACAGAAAAAAGTTGACTCACCCACTCACTCGCTTATAATCACCAAATTAAAAAAGAAAAAAACGCCGCTTTAAAAAATTCAACGAACACACAGTACACTCATAAAAATGCCGATCAATATGAAATTATTAAATATATCGTACTTAATTGTAGTTAGATATCTGACTGCAGTTAAGGTTTTTTTTTAATATCACCCTACTATACTGTAAAATTTTACTTTTACTAATTTAGCCGGAGCTTGAGTTACATCATCACTTTTTCTCAACAACTATAAAAGTAAATTGCTCAACTGTTTGAAAAAGCTAAACCAATGATAATCAAGATCTATCGACGCCTAACAATTGCTTTCTACAGTTTCTGCAAAACTTGGTCGAAAACGAAAACGCCCGCAACCGCCTAAAGGGCTGGGGTCTCAGTATACACCCAGACACCGTGAAACTAGCAGCCCGGACCTTGGCCCCGGAGACCCTTTACTTTGGCAACAACCGCACCGTTGATGGAAAGCCTGATGCTGATTGGAATAACGATGCCACGCGCAATTCAGTTATGCAGGCGGTGGATATCATCCGATGGGCGATCATTTATACGAAGAGGGATGAGCAAGTTACGCAGGTATGTGTTGAAGTTAAAAGTTGACCATTTTTGGTTACACGTTCGATGTCGGTGACAACGTGATAAAATAAAGGCCAAATGTAATTATCATCAGCCTTTGTTAGTCCACTGCTGGACGTAGGCCTCTCCTATTAACTATGCGTATAGACGCATTAGGAGGTAAATGCCCATAATCGCCACGCTGGGCAAGCGGATTGGCGATCGCAGTATACCACTATGATGACGCTGCTGCCCATCATCAATCTTCTATCAAAAATGGTCAGTGACACTTGAATACCTTAGTCGACACCCGTCACCACACGGCCAATAGGCATGATGACTGGCAAGTCAAATCAGCATCTTTTTTCGAACTGTCAAAACGATCACTACTATGGAATTTTATATGAAATACTCAAAAGTGACGTCACGTTTAAGTACTGCCAAATGACCTACTCTTTTAAGTTCTTTTCAATTTATTAAATAGAAGTTCTGTACAAAAATTACTGCAATCTACATCTTAGTAATAATTTCTTCTTGTATTATGTCGTGCATAATGTTAAATAATTTATTTTGACTACAGTCATCATCTCTATTATTATACACCGTGTTTTTTTTTAAATTCCGTTAAATTGAACAGGCTGCTTGGTACGTTAATTGGAGCTACCTGGTATATGTCTTTTAGACGAATTCGAAAAAAAAAATTTTTTTCGTTTTTATACATAATAAATGAAATGGTAAGTGTGAGGTAACCTTAAGAATAATATCTCAGGTGACTGACGGCACATGTCAAAATAAGTCTCGATGGGATGTAATAAAGGTTGCAATACACTTGTTCAGTCATTAAACTTATTTTTTTAATAACTCTTTTTTTTTTCTTTCGTGCCTATGAAGATCTGATCGTTGTATACCATTGCCCTATGACAATGCCACTCTGATACTCCTAATATATAAATCTCAGTGGGAATTGTCTCAGGATGTGGGTTGTACCTATTACTCTGTAATCTAATATCTTTGTATCTGTATCACCTTCTCATGTCTGTTGTTTTCCCCAATAAAGAAAATCAAATAAAAATAAAAATAAAATAAACTCAATAACAGTAAGAGTTACGATACTAGTTTCTTAGACAAATTGATTATTTTTGACCTAAATAAGCTTCCCTTTAATTTAACGGAAATCAATAAAAACACGGTGTATATTTACACCCATAATTTTTCAGAACTTCCTGGGCACGTTACGTCGCTGCTGCGGCCCCATGGGGGTGATGGTTCAGCAACCAGAAATGGTGATGTTGCCCACCGACCGCACCGAAACCTACGTGCAAGCCCTCAAGAAGGTCATCACCTCCGCCATACAGCTGGTCGTGTGTATGTGCCCCACGTCGAGGGACGACCGATATGCTGCGATTAAGAGGATTTGCTGTGCGGAGAACCCTGTTCCGTCGCAGGTAATAATTTATCCACGAGGGCGAAGCGAAGGCGATATTATACAGGAAATGATTATTGGGTCAGCGAGGACAGCTACCAGATCCAGAGTAGATACGTGGAAATGGTCTTAAAAGACCTTCCCTTTTTTATTTTCATACGATTTGTATGGGAATCTTCATCCTTGATTTGCGGCTTTTCTAGCCGAATAATTTTTTGGTCCCATACAAGCTTTTGATCCTGAACAGAAACAGGATCAGTTGGCATTAAAAAAGAGTTTGTAAAAATTACCATTTTCTCGCATAATGTATCTTTTTTCAAAAATCTGTAAACGCCAATGTTCATTGTTCATTAATTTAAAAGTGGGGGAAGGTCATCTAAAACCATTTGCGCGTAGCTACTCTTGATCAGATCACTGACCCAAAAAGAATTTCCACCCGTAGACCCTATTACTTGCCGCGCCTTACGAGTTTTTGATTTGTGTACATATTCTAGCTTGATTCTGTTTATAATGTAGTTGCAAATTGTGTTTCTCCAGCAACGAAATAAACTATTTATACAAATCAACGCCATTAACACATTTCAGATATTATCCAAATATTTGGAGTCGATCGGGCGGTCTGTTGTAGGTAATATTTTTATTCCTTGGGAGGCACGAGAAAGTCAGCCGACTTTCTAGATTTGGCTGCTGTTGAGAAAGCTGGAAATGTTAAAATGAATTGATTTGATTCTTTCATTCTCTTGACTGATGCTGTCATCAATACAATCATGATAATTTAAAACGCACCTTTGTTTTACAATAAAGGTGCATTTTGATAAAGTTGACATTTGCAAGTGACATTACCGACGGCGATAAAACAGGAATAGGATTATTCGTATTAAAATGAAGGCTGCATTATATCTGGGAACTAAAATCTCAAGTATAGTAGGCTTAGCACATGATTCGTGCGACAATTATGTCACCGCGTGATAGACTATCCGTCCCACTTTTATTAATACAATTTCTAAAAGACGGGAAATCTATCTCGCAGCGACATACTGTCGCACCAATCATGTGCTAAGCGTACTGAAATGTGGAATACGGATTGGAATGTGGAAACATTCTCACTACTAGTGCTAATGCACTAACAACAACTAAATCTCGTCCAATCTATTTCAGGTTATAAACGCCCGGACAGTCATGAACGATAAAAAGATCAGGGCCGTCACGCAGAAAATCCTGCTGCAGATCAACTGCAAGCTTGGCGGCACTTTGTGGAGCATCGCCATACCGTTCAAGACGGCCATGGTCGTTGGCATCGACTCCTATCATGACGTGGGGCGGAAGAAGCGTAGCGTGTGTGGTGAGTCAATGCTTTTAAACAGGGAAAAGTATTATTGGCAGGATCGCCATGTTAGTTAGTTTAACCGGGCTTTTTCCTCAACCCATCGTGCTTTTTTTGCGTCAGAGCGTAGCCCTATTACAACCATCCAAGTTCCTCCACGAAACTTGGCATCTGTTTCAGGTTGCTAAATACCTCCATTAGGCTTAGTACGTGATTGGTGCGACAACATGTCGCTGCGAGATAGACTATCCGTCCCTCTTTTATTGATATAGTTTTATTTTGTTTATTTATTTATCATTTGTCGGTTATCACACCTGATACAGATGACCATAATATGATAGCTAATCTTGGTAATCGATATCTGAAATCGCAAGACGTTCCAAGTAATGAATTTGAGGTCGTCATCTTGAATTTATTGAGTTTGAATCCGACCTTAATAAAAATCGGTATCTGAGGGTCTAAGAGGTTTTTCATAACTATTTTGAGGTACAAAACATGAGAAGCTCACCATATAAAATTTCTAGGACTTTGATATCAAATACGACGAAATAACCTGTCCCTAAAAAAAATATTAAAATAAATAATTTTAACAAATTTTTGTTCTGATAAAAAGTACGCAAAAAGTGTAAAAAAAAAGAAAAAAAAAAATTTTTTTTGGTGGTATTTGACATTAGTTCTCATAATATTTTTTGTTTGTTTTGATGTCTAGAATGCATTTGTTATGTGATGAAGATAAAGTGTAACTAAAGTGAAATAAAAGCAAATTATGAACATACCTGGGATAACTGGGGGCAAGTTATAGGGATTTGATATCGATAAAAAAGATGTCGATATAATTGTAATAAAAGATGTGCTTATTGAACATTCTCGATTACAGTACAGAGGTTCAATGTCATAATTATCTGATATCGGGCCTCTTCAGAGAGTAAAAACTAGTATGCAGATGTCATTTTAATCAAAATGACAATTTAAATATTGATATTTTAATATTAATTGTATATTTTGAAAACTAGTTTAAAATAAACACGTAACTACCCGTTTAAATTTATTTTTTATTTTAATTGAAGTACGTACATAATATTTTATTTATGCCGAATAACATTTTGATGTTGTCATTCACAGTAACATCGATATATTTTTAGTCGGTAAAATATTTTGCTACAACACTTTCGTATAAATGCCCCGAGATATCCCAGGTATGATTATGAATCATGACTTTTTATTTTTAACAAATGGATAATAAAATAAAAACATATGTGAATGTGAACAGACATTAATTTAATCTATACTGCAGTTACAGCAATAATAGGTCTACTACTAAATAGGACTTTAGATTAAGTTAATATGTATCAACCTGGATAATAAACGATGTTAAGTTTTGCTTGTACAATAGTAAATAAGAGCAAACGTGACTTTAACCTGGTTTATACATATTAACATAATAAAATAAAAGGTACCAAAGACTGGTAATCACAAAAGTAATGCAATTACAATAATTTACAGAAATAGAGCAATTGCAACAATCAGCCAATAACAATACAAACAGCAATATAATAAGGCAGAACCATACCTGTTCTTACTCGCCACCTCGATTAAAAACTAACTGCTCCCAACTGTTCCCTCACCTTTTATATCATACACAACAAAAGACAATTTGGTACAGTGTCAGTAAAACTTATTTTTATATGTATTTTAACAATATTTCATAATCAACGTTATTGTTGTGTTACAAAATACACTGAATACGTTTTAGCCTACTTTTGTTATATTCCGATATCATTACAACAAATTAATACATAATCGAACATAAATTAACGCTAAATCGGAATAGTACCAATCTGAAAGCAAAGTCATTCTTAGTACTATTTTAGTATTAAGTATCATTTTAAAAATAAATTAATGCTTAGAATTATTTAAATTGAACAGTGAAATTTCAGAAACTATTTAAGATACACATACTATTTATATAACCGTACGGTAAAATGAGTCTGCGTATTATATTGATTCGGAATGTTGAATTAAAAAACTGCTACCCACATTAATCATAACATAACACAAAATCATCGGTACCGTAAAGTTCTTGCTATTAGTAATAATAATCTATCACGGCCATACTGACACGTACTTCGTTCTCGAAGTACTTACAACAAAGTATTAAAAAACATTTAAATTAATAGACACATGATAAAGAAGTGAATATTATTGTAATTCACATTAAGAAAAAAACAACACATAAATAATACGAAACACTTGCCAAATATCTAGACATGTTCGTCCCAATCACCCGCTGCTAATGAAATAGACGAACACCAAATAAATGGCCGACCAGCGGAGTGTTTTAATTTTTTGATTTGCCCGACACTTGCCACATCATCTAGACATGTCAATCTCATTCACTCGCTGCTAGTGAGACAGAAAGACACCAAATGATTGGCCGACCAGCGAAAGTGTCATAACGTTTTATTTCCTCGCCATACCGACTTTTTGTTTGTCAAACAGTCAGGTACCAAGAATAAAACATTAAATATAAAACATTTTTTTTTTCAATCTCAGTCAAAGTAGTGATTTTTTTTTTATTACATATCAATCTAAAGAAGCGTAATCAGTATCATAATACAATACAGTAAATGTAACATAATTTTATTTCATAAATATACCTCTTACAAAATCATAGACAAAAAAAAATTACGTTGCTGCCTCGTTGTCATAAAATTCGCCTGGCCAATAGCGTAATTTTTCTTTTGCAATTGTTACATTCCTTAAATTTCCCAGACCTCTTAGAGCATAGCGATCATTAGGCAGGATGGATATTATTTCATAGGGTCCCTTAAATTTGGGCATCAATTTGTTATTTCGCCTATGATTCTGGTTAACATACACCAAATCCCCGACAGCTAAAATTAAATTGTTACGTCGTGTGGCATCGAATCTTTCTTTGAATTTTTTTGAAATGTTTTCTAGACGTTGAGATGCTAAAGCTCGATCAACCCGAATATCAATTTGAGAAACTACCGAATTTTCATCAAACACGTCATTCAAATGAGCTTGTAACGACGGTATATTAGCATCAACTCCTATGAGTAAACGAAGTGGAGAAAAACCAGTCGATTTTTGGATGGTCGTGTTTATAGATTGTTGGACTTTCCACAAATCGTTCGGCCAGTCTGACAGATTATTACATATAGTACTAAGCATTTCGGTTACTGTAAAAACATATCGCTCAACTTGGCCGTTACTCCTAGGGATTCCCGTAGCAATTAAGTGATGTTCAATTTGTAACTCTCTAAAAAGGGCCTGAATTTCTCCAGATGTAAAATTTGTTCCGCGGTCTGTGATTACTAAGGTAGGTGTCCTAAGAGTTGTAACAATTTCGCGGATAATTGGTACTAATTCACGAGCATTCAATGTTTTTATCGGCTTAAGTAAACAAAATTTTGTAAATCCATCAACAAGTAATAAAATATATCTATAGCCTTCATTTGACTGTGGAAATGGACCTGTACAGTCTAGGTGGACAGTGTGAAAGGGAATGGCAGTTTTTTTTATTGGATGCAAATACCCTTGTTTTGGGCCATGATGACCTTTTCGTTCAACACAGACCAAACAGTGCAACAAATATTTTTTAACAAAGGTCGTCATCCCTGGGAACCAAAAATGCTCTTGAATTTTACCAATCGTCTTATCATATCCTATATGGCAGTGTTCATCATGAAATAAACGAAGAATATTTAAACGACTACCTTTTGGTACAAATAGTTTGGGTTCATTATTTTGGCTAGTTTTGTAACACAGTAAATTATCTCTTACTATATACTGGGTCTGATCTAGGTCACCTGTTTGTACCCTATGTATTAAGGCTTGAGTATCCGGGTCTCTGCGCTGTGCTGCCTCTAGCCAAGACTGTGGGTTATTGTTAGGGATTACATTGATTACATTATTAGGTGGTCGTGAAGTTAGTTCCTCAACAGGTTTCCTGCTCAGAAAATCTTCATGGCTTATGAACTTCCCTTTTTTGTAATTTATTTCAAAATCGAAATCTTGTAAGTATGTCCACCAACGTGCAATACGTGGAGATAAATCTTTTTTGGACATTGTAGCTTTAATGGCATTGCAATCAGTTATTATTCGAAATTTGATACCTAGAAGGTAAACACGAAAATGTTTAAGGGCGTTAAAAATTGCCAGGGTCTCTAAATCATAGGAACAATATTTTGATTCTACAGGTGTTGTTCGCTTACTAAAATAGGCAACCACTTTTGATTCTTTGTCCAGTTTTTGTATTAATATGGCCCCATATCCTAATGAACTAGCATCCGTGTAGAGTTCAGTTGGCAAGTTGGGATCAAATATGGACAACGGAGGGGATGATGTCAATTGCTCAATAACGTATTTCCTTGCAGAATCCTGTTCAGGTCCCCAAAACCATTTTTGATTTTTTTTTCGTCAACATAGTAATACAAGATGTCTTGCTAGCAAAATCGGGAATGAACTTTCGGAAATAACTTGCAAGTCCCATAAATTGGCGCACTTGCTTGACTGTACGTGGGATGGGAGAGTTTACTAATGCCGATATTTTTGTCTCACTGGGTTTTACTCCGTTACGTGATATTTGCTGTCCTAAGTATTCTATGCTATCGACAAAAAATTTACACTTCTTGGCATTTATTGTAAATCCGGCTGAACTGAGGGTCGCAATCGTTTGCTCTAAATAATCAAGACCTTGTTCGATAGTCGAAAATGGTATAAGAATATCGTCCATATATACAAGTAGGAAGTCTAAATTCTTTACTGCTTTTGATATTGCCCTTTGAAACACAGACGGGCCATTACATATTCCAAACGGCATTTTTAAGAACTCGTAATGTCCGTCTGGTGTTACAAAGGCCGTATATTTTGTTGAATCGGGTGAAACTGGAATTTGGTGAAATCCGTTTTTCATATCAATTGATATGAAATATTTGGCCTTCCCTAGCCTGTCGATTTGGTCCTCAATGAGAGGGAGAGGGTATCTGTCTTTTTCAATTATTTTATTTAATGACCTATAGTCCACACAGAGTCTATCGCTTCCATCTTTTTTTCGCACTAAAAGTACTGGGCTAGCGAATGGGGAGTCGCTTTCTCGAATAATACCGTTATTTAATAAATTTTGTGTAATTGTTTTGACCTTCTCTCTCTCATGTGGGGATAATCGATATGGCCTATAATGAACGTTACTCTTGGTTTTTAACTGTATCCTCAACTCCCCAGTATTAACACAACCATTATTATTCAAAATGTCAGGATATTTTTCAAATATACTTAAAATTTGGGCTTGTAAATTTATGTCTAAATTCTCAATTGTGGATTTCAGTTCATTAAGCTCTCCATCTAAAATATTTTCAATACAATTAATTTCCAAATTAGTATGAGGAGAGTGCTTACGAACGACTTTACTGCCATTATTATCGGTGATTATTTCAATATCAGGGTGCAATAAAATATTTCTACCAATCAAAAGATCATAACCAAAGTCAGCATCCCTAACAACAAAAACGTCAAGTTCAATACACAGTTCATCAAGTTTAACAGGAACGGTAATCGTACCCAGAGTTTGTAATACACCACTGCCGATTCCGTTTATATTTGAGAGGTGTGGTACTATTTTTACATTTAAATTATTCGCAATCGATTGCTTAATAATACTACAGCTAGCTCCTGTGTCAATCAAAGTTTGTATAACTGTATTGTAAATTGATGCTTTTGTTAACTTTAAATCTGCTCTAAAAAATTAATCTGATTGTTTTTCGAATTGCTGCTCTGGCTCGAATTAGATGTACTGGGATGCAGAGTTTGCGTAGTGTTTGCCGAAGCACGTGCTTTAAAAAAACAAGTCGTTTCAGTGTGACCCAGTTTTTTACAATATGTACAAGATTTGTCTACTACCTTGCTATCTGGGGTCTCATTTCTCACTTTTAACTCGGGAGTCTGATTTATATTTTTAAAACACTGTGATTTTACATGCCCAAGTTTGCCACATATATAACATTGGGGTGCCGAATTACCACGAGAATCTAATCGGAGGCGTTTAAACCTATTTGGGCCAATGGGGTTAGTATTTAATACACTTTGCGCTAAGGGTCTTTTCTTGGGTTTTACATAAGCAGTGAAAAGGGAGATAAGTTCCGCTGTTGTTTTTGCGCCGCTATTGAGAGATGCCATTTTCACATTTACATCAGTGATACTTCCGCAAACAATTTCAATTAACTGACTTTCGGTAAATGCAATTTTGGTATTTTTCAGTAATCTGACCTTTTCTCTAGCATATTCACAGTAAGAATCTGAAGAATCCGATGTATAATTAACAGCTTTAGACAGTTTTTCTGCAAGATTACGTTTTTCGGGATACAAATCAGTAAGGTCATTTTTAAAATTTTCCCAACTACGTCCACCAGTCGGATTCCATGATTCGAACCAAGTTAAAGCAGAGCCCTTCAGGGCCTTACCGGCCTTTGCCACTGTCGCGATGCTGCTCCATCCGAACTCGTTAGTAAGCTCAGCGATGTTGTTGCACCAGCCCGCTGCGCCATTGTCATTCGTAGCTGGATCGAAGACGGGTAAAGCCACGTCGTCATCTGGGCGGCGTTTGGATACAGCAACCGCAATGGCTTTGAGAAAAGCTTTTAAATCATTTGATTCCATTCTGAAACTTGCAGAAAAATGTATTAGTAAAAGGGTTCATTTTTCCAACACTTCTGATGTTATGTGATGAAGATAAAGTGTAACTAAAGTGAAATAAAATCAAATTATGAATCATGACTTTTTATTTTTAACAAATGGATAATAAAATAAAAACATATGTGAATGTGAACAGACATTAATTTAATCTATACTGCAGTTACAGCAATAATAGGTCTACTACTAAATAGGACTTTAGATTAAGTTAATATGTATCAACCTGGATAATAAACGATGTTAAGTTTTGCTTGTACAATAGTAAATAAGAGCAAACGTGACTTTAACCTGGTTTATACATATTAACATAATAAAATAAAAGGTACCAAAGACTGGTAATCACAAAAGTAATGCAATTACAATAATTTACAGAAATAGAGCAATTGCAACAATCAGCCAATAACAATACAAACAGCAATATAATAAGGCAGAACCATACCTGTTCTTACTCGCCACCTCGATTAAAAACTAACTGCTCCCAACTGTTCCCTCACCTTTTATATCATACACAACAAAAGACAATTTGGTACAGTGTCAGTAAAACTTATTTTTATATGTATTTTAACAATATTTCATAATCAACGTTATTGTTGTGTTACAAAATACACTGAATACGTTTTAGCCTACTTTTGTTATATTCCGATATCATTACAACAAATTAATACATAATCGAACATAAATTAACGCTAAATCGGAATAGTACCAATCTGAAAGCAAAGTCATTCTTAGTACTATTTTAGTATTAAGTATCATTTTAAAAATAAATTAATGCTTAGAATTATTTAAATTGAACAGTGAAATTTCAGAAACTATTTAAGATACACATACTATTTATATAACCGTACGGTAAAATGAGTCTGCGTATTATATTGATTCGGAATGTTGAATTAAAAAACTGCTACCCACATTAATCATAACATAACACAAAATCATCGGTACCGTAAAGTTCTTGCTATTAGTAATAATAATCTATCACATTCGTTAAAATCTTTTGACGATTATTTTCAGAATATTTTAGGTTTAGAAAGATAATTAGGAATTTTATTTTTACAAACAAGCATACAGGGCGCGCCCGGGCGCGAGCATTCCAAAATATTTTAAGTATGCATTCTAGATATCAAAATAAACAAAAATGAGTATGAGACATAGTGTCAAATACCTCCAAAAAAAAATTTTTTTTTTCTCTTTTATTTTAGACTTTTTGAATACTGTTTAACATTTCCAGTACTTTTTATCATTACAACAATTTGTAAAAAATATTTATTTTAATATTTTTTTTAGGGACTGGTTATTTCGTCAAGTTTATTCCCATTTTTTGATTGCCAAGAAAAAGGTGTGGTAATATTAAAACATATTGTGGTAGCATTGTAATCAAAAAGAAGTTTTATGACGAGTTACGTCGAAAAACTTATTTCGAAAAAATGGTTGATTATCTCTAAAACCAAGCAGAATCCAGGAAATTTATATAACATTAAAGACTCTAAATATGGTCAGGAATTGAGCATTAAAATCTTTTGGAATGCTCGCGAGCATTCTGTATGTGCCAAACCTACTTAAACAAATGTGTGTATTTCTTTAGTGTCCATCTTCGTGCTTTCTTATCTCATGACACATTGATCCCAGAGGAAACATGCATACATCTTTTTTGTAGAGAATTTTATGTAGATTAATTATGTACTAGAACATTTTTTGCTTTAAGCCACGGTTTACGAGTTATTTACGAAAAATTAAAAATAAGAACCTTAACACCCCTCTCCCCCCGTTAGCTCCACCCCTAACCACCAGTACTTTTAGTACGTGGTTTAAAACACCATTCCCTACAACTATGCCAAAATTCGCTTATACACGAGTTTTTTCCTCTGAGATTCCTTCGTTTGGTGTACTATTACAACCCTACTATAGAGGAAACAAAATGCGAATGGATGCGCTGAAAAATATGTAGAAAGAATAGAATCGAATAATTATTTATCCATGGACTTGATAACTAAATCAAAATATTATAAGAACGAATAAATTTTATAATTTTTGCTCAAATAAATTGAGAATTTGAGTAGTCGCCGGGTAGTAGACATCAAGTTCAATATTTTTAAGCTCAGACTATAAATTACTTTTCCGTTTTCAGCTTTCGTAGCGTCATATAACCAGTCAATGACGCACTGGTACTCCAAGGCGGTGTTCCAAGAGCGCGGACAGGAGATCGTGGACGGCCTGAAGTCTTGTCTCGTGGATGCCCTCAAGCACTACCTACGTGTCAACGGTCGCTTGCCTGACAGGATTATCATGTACAGGTCAGACACTTGACTTTTCAGATACTTGCATATTCTAGGATAAGAAATCGTGGACGGTATAAAGTTGTCTCGTAGAAACCCTTAAATATTACCTCCGACTCCTATGACTCAACGGTTGCTTGCCTAACAGGATTATCATGTACAGGTCAGACACTTGACAACTTTTCAGATACTTGCATATTCTAGGATAAGAAATCGTGGACGGTATAACGTTGTCTCGTAGAAACCCTTAAATATTACCTCCGACTCCTATGACTCAACGGTTGCTTGCCTAACAGGATTATCATGTACAGGTCAGACGCTTGACTTTTCAGATACTTGCATATTCTAGAGTAGATAAGAAATCGAGGATGGTATAAAGTTGTCTCGTAGAAACCCTTAAATATTACCTGCGACACCTACGTGCCAACGGTCGCTTGTCTGACAGGATTATCATGTACAGGTCAGACACTTGACTTTTCAGATACTTGCATATTCTAGAGTAGATAAGAAATCGTGGATGGTATGAAGTTGTCCCGTAGAAACCCTTAAATATTACCTGCGACTCCTACGTGTCAACGGTCGCTTGCCTGACAGGATTATCATGTACAGGTCAGACACTTGACTTTTCAGATACTTGCATATTCTAGAGTAGATAAGAATTCGTGGATGGTATAAGTTGTGTCTCGTAGGAACCCTTAAATATTACCTGCGACTCCTACGACTCAACGGTCGCTTGCCTGACAGGATTATCATGTACAGGTCAGACACTTGACTTTTCAGATACTTGCATGTTCTAGAGTAGATAAAAAATCGTGGATGGTATGAAGTTGTCTCGTAGAAACCCTTAAATATTACCTCCGACTCCTATGACTCAACGGTTGCTTGCCTGACAGGATTATCATGTACAGGTCAGACACTTGACTTTTCAGATACTTGCATATTCTAGGATAAGAAATCGTGGACGGTATAAAGTTGTCTCGTAGAAACCCTTAAATATTACCTGCGACACCTACGTGCCAACGGTCGCTTGCCTGACAGGATTATCATGTACAGGTCAGACACTTGACTTTTCAGATACTTGCATATTCTAGAGTAGATAAGAAATCGTGGATGGTATGAAGTTGTCCCGTAGAAACCCTTAAATATTACCTGCGACTCCTACGTGTCAACGGTCGCTTGCCTGACAGGATTATCATGTACAGGTCAGACACTTGACTTTTCAGATACTTGCATATTCTAGAGTAGATAAGAATTCGTGGATGGTATAAGTTGTGTCTCGTAGGAACCCTTAAATATTACCTGCGACTCCTACGACTCAACGGTCGCTTGCCTGACAGGATTATCATGTACAGGTCAGACACTTGACTTTTCAGATACTTGCATGTTCTAGAGTAGATAAAAAATCGTGGATGGTATGAAGTTGTCTCGTAGAAACCCTTAAATATTACCTCCGACTCCTATGACTCAACGGTTGCTTGCCTGACAGGATTATCATGTACAGGTCAGACACTTGACTTTTCAGATACTTGCATATTCTAGAGTAGATAAGAAATCGTGGATGGTATTAAGTTGTCTCGTAGAAACCCTTAAATATTACCTGCGACTCCTACGACTCAACGGTTGCCTGCCTGATAGGATCATCATGTACAGGGTGCTTAGACAAGTTGCCAATCGCTAACGCTTAATCGTCAATCGTAAACGAAAAGTTACGACAATTAGTTATGTTTAATTGTTTAAATACTTTCATGCATGCTCAGATGCTCACTAGTTATAGTTATACTTTGTTAATTTAATGTCTTCTCTAATAAGTGAAATGTAATTTCTTTTGAGAAAATAAACTTCTTTAACCATAAAAGCAGCTAACTATCTTTGTCGCACTAATATGAAAGAGTGACAGAGGGAAAACTACGATGCGCTAGTCGCGTTAGCGATTGGCAACTTGGCTAAGCATCCAGATCTGATAATACGTGACGACTAGTTGACGAACTGGTATCCAAGTCAGTTTTACAGGGTGTAACAGAAATCGTGGACAGTATCACGCGTGCATATTCCCGCCAGTCACTACAAAATGCATCCATGTCGTTTCGCGATCTATTTTTAGGGTTCCGTAGCCAAAATGGCAAAAACGGAACCCTTATAGTTTTGCCATGTCAGTCTGTCCGCAGCATAGCTCAGTGGCCGTTAATACTAGAAATCTGCAATTTGGTACAGGTATACATACATAGTAATCATGCCAACAAAGTGGTACCATAACAGCTAGAAAAAAAATTTTTTTTCGGGTACCTCGCCAACTGCTGAAGTGGGGATGATTTTTTTTATTTGTTGTAATCCTATAGTGTGGGGTATCATTGAATAGGTCTCTTAAAAAGAATAAGGGTCTTAAAATTAACTTTTTTTCTAAACTCAATATTTTCGGAGAAAATCGTTCCAGAAGAAAAAAAAAAATGGTGTCCCGGTCCAAAAATATGAAAAAAAAAGCGTGGCCTGACATGCTCTTAGCCGGTTTTTTGGTCTGCCTTTGCACCGGCTAACCTATCTCCCATTTGGTTCGCAATTTCGCCCCTCGTTCTAAGTGCATTGTCTGCCGAATGCCATTTGAGCCTGACAGCCTTTGCATCAAGATGTTTTCTATGCGGCATTAAATTATTATCTGATAACTATTATAAATATTAGATGTCATATACCAAAGAAAAACGACCAAGATCACCTATGTCCGAGGTGGGGATCGAACCCACGTACTCAGCTTTCGCGGCTGATGCCTGTACCCCTCGGCCACTCGGTCTTAGGTTAGGTTAGGTTCGGACATAGGTGATCTTGGTCGTTTTTCTTTGGTATATGACATCTAATATTTATAATTTATATAGTATTAAGTAGTGTGACTACTGGAGAAAAATTAAAAGTACAAATCAAAATATTTAGTTAATAAATAATTAGATTTGTGTTTTCACAATATGTTTTTATCTGATAACTAATTTTCAGAGACGGCGTCGGCGACGGTCAACTGAAAGTGGTCCAAGACTACGAGATCCCTCAGATGAAGATCTGCTTCAACGTAGTGGGCGAGACCTATAAGCCCACCCTGACGTACATAGTCGTCCAGAAAAGGATCAACACGAGGATCTTCGCGCGAGGACGGGAGGGGCTTTCTAACCCTCGTCCGGGAACTGTGTTGGATCACACGGTCACTAGGAGGGACTGGTGAGTTTACTACCTCTATTGCAAGATCGTCTACTAACAACCAAAACTCACTATAAAAACTATCACTACTCTTAGCAACCTCTTTATATCACCATTGAATCAGAACTTAGATACGAGCTTTATTTCAAGTAGGTATTTGTTACTTAGTGAGTTTTGGTTGTCAACCAACGATATACAGTGTTAAAGGCATGCTGGCTTTTATTGAAACCGAGGATTGAGATGCAGATTTTTTGCCAAATTAGCTTTGAAATTTTGGTTGAGCTTTATTCCTATGTAAAATAAGTGTGACAGCTGGTAACCACAAATACCATAAGCAAATGAGTGAATACATTTTAATTGAAACGTAATTAGTTTTCTAAGAAAAGTTCAGTGAGAAGAAATTTATTTCAAAATAAATATTTAATTAACGCTTGACAATCACAGTCCGAAGTCACTCGCAGGGTTTGAGAACGAAGCAGGACACGCGTTACATTTATCGTTCGGAGGAAATAAAATTAATTGTACAGTTAATTTAAATATTTGTCAACTCCTAATACTTGAAAACGATTGCCAGTAATTATTACCTATTTTCGCAAAAGTTCGAGTCCTGGGGCGTATTTCTCAAAAGCTTGTAACTTGTAATACAAGCGGAAGTCCTTATCTAATTTATAGTGCCAAAAAGAGACTTCCGCTTGTATTACAAGTTACAAGCTTTTGAGATACGGGGCCCTGGTAACACACTGTATGACATGATGGTAAAAACCATTTATAAGTGACATTTAACTGTTTCATATTTGTCTATTACAAAACTTATCTAGGGACCCTTGTAGATGTAGAAAATATGTAGTCTAAGAATGACACATGACATGGCAGTATTAATGAGTCCTCGAATTTTTATTTTCCTCTACCTTCGCTCTCCTCATTGATGTGGCATTTCATATATGCTAGAGTGGTAATTATGACTTTTACTAGAAAGTATTAGAGCGTCAAGCTCTGCCTTTGTCACCTAAATTGCAATGCCTCTCAAGGTATTCGCTGTGTTTCAACATTTTAATGTTATATTTAGAATAATAAAAACATGTTTCATACATGATACAAGCAAAAATAAATCAATAGTAACTAGTCTTAATTCTACTTTCATTTCCAGGTACGACTTCCTGATCGTATCACAGAAAGTGAACCAAGGCACAGTCACGCCGACCCACTACGTCGTAGTTCACGACGACAGCGGCCTAACTCCCGACCAGTGCCAAAAGATCACCTACAAAATGTGCCATTTGTACTACAACTGGCCTGGCACAGTCCGTGTGCCAGCGCCGTGCCAATACGCCCACAAGTTGGCCTACCTCGTGGGACAGAATATTCATGAGCAACCTTCGGAAGCTTTATCAGATAGGCTGTTCTTCTTATAAGCATTGTTGAGCATGAGGCCTTAGCTTTAAATGTTAATTTTGGAATAGAAATATCAATAGCAGTAATAGTGAATGTCTGAGAGCTTCGTTCCAATGTGGTTGGCCTATTTCGTGAGGCAGAACATTAATGAGCAGCCTTCGAAAGTGTGATCAGATAGGCTGTTCTTCTTAAGGTGCGTTCAAACTAAAAGAGCATTCGCTGTTCTAACCTCCCAGTCTACGAAATTCGATCGGTACACAAAACGTGATTGGTTGATTTCGTAGAACGGGCGCTAGAACAGCGAATGCTCTTTTGGTTTAAACGCATCTTAATAAGCATTGTTGATGAGGCCTTAGCTTAAAATCTTATTTTTGTAACACAAATATCTATAGCAGTACAAGTGAATATCTAAAGTGCTCTGTGCCAATATACGTCTAGTTGACCTATCTCGTGGTGCAAGACATTCATGAACAGCCTTCGAAAGTGTGATCATATGGGCTGTTCTTCTTATAAGCATTGTTGATGAGGCAATAGCTTTAAATATTAATTTTGTAATAGAAATATCAATAGCTCTAACATAGTAAGTCTTGAGTGGTCTGTGCTAATACACGTACAAGCTAGGTTAGCTTTTGAGGCAGAACATTTATAGCAACCCTCAGAGGCATTATTGAATAGACTGTTCTGCTTATAAGTGTTGATCGGTCTTCGTTGATACGTTAATCTAGTAAAAACACCTATTTCGAGCTCGAATTGCTCATTCGATTTGTACGATGATTTGATTCGATTTGAACATTGAAATGTGTGATTTAAATTACTTCAAATTAATAAAAACACCGAACTCATACCTTCTAAGGCAGACCATTCATAGAAGTCTAAGGTAAAATATTACCAAATATAGGCTAAATTCTTCTTGTGTTCTTGATAAGGTGTTAATATTGTAAAATAAATACCATTATTAGAAATTTAAACCACCAGATACGTTAAGATTTCGAGGCAACGGACTCACTGCTATTGATGTTTTTATTTTGTAGATAATTAGGTAACAAATCTTACTATTTTTGTACTAATTAGACATATGCAGGAACGGGAAAAAAGGTATGATTCGCGATAACGCGTAATTCTAAGTAAAGGATGTTGTTCCAATGAGTGAAAAAGTTTTAATTAAGTCGTTTTCCCACCTATTCTTTTGCGAGACCTTTTGATTGACTTGTTGATTGAGACATAGAATAAGACATTGATTACATGAATCATTTTATTAGAAGATATTTTCATTTTTAATTTAGATAAACCAATAGGGTTATTTTTGTTAGAAATTAAATGATAGTTTTAAAGACGTTATCGATTAAATATTAAGTTTTAATGTCTATAAACAGTCTTTTTCTCAATTGTGCTCGAAAGAATATTGAATTCGTGATTATTGATATTAAATTGCCTTGCAATTTTCGAGAAAATCATTAACGGATGGAATAGGGATTGCCTCGTATTAATCAATGGCCTTGCTTGCGCTCTGCTTCTTAAATGTCCCTCGAACGGCAATCCCTTACTTGCCACAGCAGATCGTAGTAATTATTAGTTTACGTAAATGAGGCTATTATTAAGTACTTAATTATCATTGTGACTAACAATTACTAAGTACAACTTTCATTTCATGTTCATTTTTTGGTCGGGAATTTAGACTACTATACACAAGTAGGGGGCGGTCTTAAGGTATTTTTGTTTTATATTGTATTATCATGATCATGTCTATGTCAAGAACCATTATCTTCATGTTAACGACTTAAACGTTTAAATAGTCGGTATTAAAGCACTAGTCTAAATTTTGAAGTATTACAATGTGTGACCGCCCCTGAAAAGGCATATTATTTCAGATTGTTCTCAGATTGCTAACACTGTTTACAAATACCCTTGAGTTATGCTGACAAGTTATAATCTAAGCACGTTTTTGTAAATATTTACAATTTACTTTCATATTCATTTCTGGGTATCATATTTCTGATTGTTCTCATTTCGCTAACATCTTCTGCATTATGTTGAAATACAAGCATTCAAGCAGAAACAAAAGCTATACTTTAATAAAAAGCACAGCACAAGTACAGTGCTATATCACTCCAGAAACACCCCCAGAAAGAATCTGAAGATATATATTTAACTTGTGGTCATGCAGAACTCCGCAAATCATAATTATAGCTAAACAATTTGGCCGATATCGGACACCCTGTTTCAAGTTATTTTTCAATTTCTCTAGAATATCTCGCTATGCAATAACGCCAATAACAGAATCTTGCGTTTTTGGCAGGAGCTTTCTGCTTTTAGCTACTGCATTGAATACAAAAAATCGTGTTGTTAACGTGACAAATAAAACCAAATAAAAAGGTCCTTGCCACTAGGAAGGTAATATCCAATCACTTGCTTCATGTAGCTTTTGTTACATGTCATCACTCTTATTTTACATAGACGTAAGCAAAAATCAAAGCAAGTGAGTGCCTAGGAAGGTTGGTCGTTTTGGGTGAGCGAAATAGTGATGAAAAATTCTGATCTCACGAAGCATAAAATAAGGCACCTTGACACATCTTTTTACAGCCAGTACAAACTACCACATAATATACAAATACAAATAAATACATATATACCCTCCACATAATATAAAAGAAGTCATATTTTGAAATAAGCTATAATAATTATAAGACAAATTTTATAATAATAACTGAACAAGATGAAAAATGACAAACATAGTAATTTTCAATGATTGTATTTTTGTATAATATAACCTACTTCGTAAATACCTTTATATTTGGTGCTGAAATACTCTCAAAGTATGTGTTCAATTATTATATTATAATACTAGTGTTTAGTATAAATGTAGTGTAATTGAAAAAGTTTTCAGATATTTTAAGCAAGTTGGAGGCATTACGGATATACGGATAGATAAATGGCATTCCAAAGGTTGTAGAACGTGTATTTGTTTAAAAGTATAGTAATTGGCCAAAAAATAATGTTGAGTTTAAAAAACCCGTAACTTGCCAGTACACCAATTTTCACATCATTCCGAAATTGCTCATATAAAAAAGTACCTTCAATATAATGTATAGAATCTCTTGTCGTTTCATAGTTGAATGTACAAATAAAATAGCGTTGCGTTTGTATCGTAAAAGAGACATATTTTATTGTTACATGTTGATTTAGTAAGTTCAGTGATCAACAGATTCTGGTCATAGACTAAAAATAAATGCTATATTAAGTTATTTTTTTTGTTTGAAATATAAAATGTACCCTGCTTTGCTGCCTACAAGTATCATCCTCTCACGGCGAAACTTAAAAATTGGGTGAATCAACCTTTTTCTGTCTGTTATTAGTAATAACAGACAAGGCAGACATGGTAATAACTTATTACCATGGTTACGGTCGCCTGAGTCACGCTGGTTTTATGCATAATTATGATACTTAAACTATGCAAACATGCATTTTTCCGGTGTTAATAAACCCTTTCCTTGATGGGCCCTCTACAAACATGGACTCATGTTTGCATAAATTAAGTAGCAAAATTTTGCATAAAACTAGCGTCACTCTGGCGACCGTAACCGTGGCAATAACAGACAGAAAAAAGTTGATTCACCCAATTATACACGAAACCTTTTCACCGCCAGACGGCGAAGGAATTTGCAGAGATCCAGACACCACGCGTTTACGATTATTTAAGTGAAATTGAACTTAACGGTGTCCCACGAAAGTTCCTACTGCATTGGCGTAGCTGTCGGCCAGTGCCGTCATTTGCGTCGTAGTCACGATTTTCTGTTGTCGTCTATAGCCGACTGTAGCGGTGAAAAGGTCCTTTCGACCGCCAAGCCACTGTAGGCTTAATGTTTATGATGGTGATGGTACCATGTTTAATCGTTTGTCGTTGTTGCCGTAACGCCTAGCGGAAAACGTATGGTGCTCCCTCTCATACCCATATTGGCATCCCGCTCCAACTCATGGATTCGCTAGCCGCTGGTCGCCTTAGACCAATGTCGTGGCCGGGGCATAAGCATAAAAATATTAAGAGATCATGGTATTTATCCCCATATTGGCTTTATGCGACATCTTTCAAATGTGCCAAGGAGTCCTCTGGAACTAGAAATTCGAAAATAACGCCTTAGGTGGAGCGTCAGAGAACATGTCAACAACAGAAACGATTGGTACAGTCGTATAGCCGTTGTGTCAGTGATGCATTATTTTTATTCAAAAAGAACAAATTGGGATCGTTCGAAACAAAATGTGAGTGAGTTTAGTAAAACGTCCCACTTTGTCGTTTGCCATAAAGCCGCTTTGCCAGTTTATTCATATGAAGATACAAGGAAATCTCGTCTTTATGGTAAGCGACAAACTGGGACGTTTTACTAAAAACTAACACAAATGGAGCCGGATATTTTACATATCGGTTGCGATCCAACGCAACATTTAAATGTCGAAAGTGCGACCACTGAAATTTTACTAACATTTTTGCCTCGAAATTCAAAAAATCTTGGTATGGTCACACTTGATGTTACGGGTATTTAAGAATTTTGATACTTGAATATATTTTTTATTTGCTGTGCACACATTAGAACGTTAAAAATAAACGTTAATTTCCGTGCACTCAGCAACGAAAACATGATTAAGCGATGTGTATCAACCATGTTTTTTATAAAATTAGATTCATGAGAGACATGACGGGTAAACATCGCCACTAGATATCGAGCTTATCAGGCGATTTGGTCCGGCTGCAGAATAACACACAATAACCCTATGAAGGCGCATGCAGACCAAAAGAGCATTCGCTGTTGTATCCCCCTACTCTACGAAATTCGATTGTTACACGAAACGTGATTCGTTGATTTCGTAGAGTGGGGGATAGAACAGCTAATGCTCTTTTGGTCTGCATGCACCTTTAAAAAGTTTGCATGAAGCTCGTAACGCGTAAATACAGTAGAAGTTAGAAACTAGACGTGTTGCCTCCCTGTAACATTAATGTAGAAATTTCCCAGTACGAAAAAGGGAAGCAATCGTCGCCGTCGGTCGTGGTTAGATCCTCAATTCATGTGCAGCAGTGTTATTCACTAAGGAAACCGCCTTGCTATCAGCGCTGTGTCAGCGCTGCGGCAGCGTCGAGCCTAAAAATGGTATTCACTAATGCACTTTAAACGACACTAGCGCTCGGCGACGAATGCGGCATGAGCTGGAACTACACTGCGTCGAGAGTTACCGCCTGCAGTTCGACGACGAGCTGTTCTACGTTAGTGAATAGCGTTTTTCGCAGCGCTGCGCTCGACGTCGAAGTGAAGGCTGTCTCGTCGTCGAGCTCGTTGATGAACGCAGCGTCGAATGTGAATAAGAGAATAGCATAGCTGATAAGATACCTAACAACATGGCCCATGGTCATTGGCCAAGTCCCTCTGAGCTCTGTGAAGATCTCTACGCCCTTTACTTTAGGAGTTTATTTGTTCTTATTATTCAATTGGAATTCCAGACAATGTTTTCTATTGTTAAGCTGCTTTTTGACACGTAAATCTCTCGAATCAACAAATCGGGACTTCTCTGAAATTCGATCGAATTCGTCTAATCGCCTCGAATATTTGCCCTAATTAGAAGCAATCGAGTTTGCGCTCGAGGCTCTACTTGACAGCAGACGTGCTGGGCACGCGCAGCTAACATGGGAATTAGACAACCACCCACCAAAGTCATCTATCTACTGTCCACAACACTGAAGTTTTCTAAAAAGTTTGCATACATTGCTGCGTTCTTAAATAATCGTAGCATTTCTTAATATCGCTAAGCAGCAATGGATAGTTACGAAAGATTTGCTTCATTACAACCATCGGTCCAAGATTGGATTCGCAAAGTGGACCATACTTGATCACAGTGTCGTAATTTGACTACGGTGGGAATGCATTTAGTTAATTTAAAAATAAAATTGCCTATTTAAATAACCTTCGAGTTATCAGGTTTGACGAAATGATTAAAGGATGCACGCCGTTCTGTTCGTGAATTATGTAAATGACACCTATGATTCGCAAGTGTTTTTATTTTTAATGCATATTATTAGGTATGTATCTTACCTTCTATAAAACTAGGCAAGATATTATTTGGAACTATGTAGGTAGGTTTCATTTCATACCGCTAGGTAGGTACCTTGAAGAATTCGTAACTACCTAATGCACGCTCTATGGCTCGGCCCTCTAGTCTAGGAAGGGGAGGTTCGGCATCATCAGTTTACAACCTTGCTGTCTATTCTATGGTGTAATTCAAATGTCGTTTAATTATGTACTTTCATTCGTGATTATTATCTAGAGTACCTGCGAGTCGAACTATCTTGTGAAGGATTCGTAAGCATAGGCACCTAAGATACAGAGGTAGGGAGGGATTTCTAGTTTATTATAAAACTTGTTACGAACGATCAAACTGTTCAATCAAGTTTCAGAATTCAGATCTTCACTAGTTCAGTACGTAGGTGCCTAGCCTATGTGCTGGTCCGGTGAATATCAGACCAGCACAAGGCTAGCACCTAACGGACGGACGTACAAGACGAATCCGTAAGGGTTCCGTTTTGCCATTTTGACGGAATCATCATTAGCCACTTGGGCTTGCTATTTTCGGTCAGCATAAAAAGTTCAAGTTATGTTACGACCTTATATTTAGGACAAACTATACCCACACGTTTTTCATATTTTCTATTTAGTAATTTTCTGCGCGCTTTATCTTAAAATTAAGCACATAAACCTACTATGTAAATAGTTACTACTGGGTGAAAATATTTTGTAGTCTACTTAGCTCAATCGTTCAATAATCGCGATGATTAGGAAGTCGAGAGTACATACCATCCACTCTCTTCAATGTGCTGTGTGGGATATATTGAATATAATAAACTTTAACATTAGTCGGTCTGATTTGCTGCAGGACAAAATAGTATATTAAATATTAGAATAATATACAACTAAGATCTTAAAAGTAATCATGAAATTAAAAGTAAAAATAAAACTAAATAAATTATTAAGTGTATACATATTTACAAATAAAAAACTGGGGCGAGGTCAGCGCCAGACGGTAGGGTGCCCAGAAGGCTGGTGGCATTGCCACGCTGAATTGCGATTCCGATTCGCTGCGCCAGGAACGAACCAGCCCTCTGGTCACCTGTAGCATCTGTGAGACGCTTCGCCATAGAGGAGCCAAAGATGGAATCTTCTTACATTGACTAAATTTCGATCTACTCCTCTTTAGTATAAAGTTTTTCTTCCTTCAGGAACAGGGTGAATCACGGAGTGTAGGTATGTAACGGCTCTAACTCTATGGTGATGTACGCTTTAATATTCGATAAACTGTACCGGACTCAAGATTATTACTTCGTTTATAACTACGCAGACGAGGTAGTGCCTAAGTACAAGGCAATTTGCGCTACGATTTGCAAATAGATCTAGCTGCCCATTACCTTGTTTACGCGTGACTAAGTACGAAACAAACAAGTATTCAAATCCGCGATAATAGCGGCATTAACGGTAACGAATCGAATACCTATCGGGCTACATTAACTTACGGCTTGTTATGCTCAAAAGCATGCTTACAGTAAGTAACAAGCTCTGTGCTTGTGCTACATCGATAACAAACTCCTAGCATCGTGGGCCGACATAATCTATGCCGGCCCGTGGCTCCGAACAATCTGAAATACCGACGTGTGTGGGTGCGCTACGTTTCGAACGAAGCGGCAGTCCATCAGGAGAGAAAGAGAAGCTCGTATACGGAGTGAACGGTGCGCACTAATACGTAGCCCGTGGGAAATGCACAGTAGTGGTCAGATCAGCCTGCGCGCGCGCCGGCCCAATGCACGTATTATTGTATTCAAGCCTTTACACTCGCAAACGGCGCAACTCCTTTGAAATTACAGCGAATTTCAGACCTTAAACCAACGATTCATGACTGCATTTTGATTTATGGGTTATTATTGTTTTGTATGCTAATATCAGCTTAAAAGTTATGTAGGTAGTTACGCGTCGAGTATAATGCGGTGATTTTTTTAGCGATCGATTGAGGTTTGCGGCGAGTCGGGATGCAAATGCGTTTACGAAGCTCGCCGGCACACGCCTAGTCGGCGTCGTTATGGTTTATGTTTTAATAAACTCATTATGGTGGAATTTTACATAGCGTTTGTTTACAAATAATACATGTTCTACATATACGCCATTCTTTCTTAATTCGCTCTTTCATTCAAGTAGGAAAGCTCATTGAAGGAAAGAAAAAGGAGACATGTAAGTAAAGACACCGCGATGTGGTAAAGTGATGACGAAAGAAGTCTGCCAATCGAAACACTCGTTAATCTATCCAACTAATCGAAAGTTTCTAGGAGGGATTATTTCAAATAATCAGGTGGCGCAAGAAGGGCCCAGTTTTACCATTTATCATGGTATGCGTTAATTTAGCAAAATTGTATAATGTAATTTTACATAGCCTCGTAAGTCCTTGCCTATTAGAAAAACCGTTTGATCCTGATTGTCAAAAGAGTACCTAGTGACTGATGTGAACATTTAACAGAATTTAAATTCACCTATTAGTACATTACGACACAAGTGCGAAAATAGTTGTTTTAAGAGACGACCGAAGGGAGTGTTTTAAATCGACACGAGTTACGAATTTCCTTTTTGCACGTGTCTCGTACGATGTTTTTTAGTACAGATGGCTCTCCAAAGTTTTGGACCTGACGTAAAATGAGCCACTTCTCGCACTAGCGCCTAGAAAAGGCACCATCTGTACTAAAAAGGTAATTTGTACTTGTTTAAGTACACGGGGACTTCCGAGGATAGGTAGGTACTTTTTAGAACGTAATGGCGATTTATAACGAACTATGAACACGGCACCATCATAAGCCATAATTATGTTTGTCAAGAAGTTATATTCAATCATCATCATCTCTTCCTGACCGATTTCGGCTACGGCGACTGTAGAACCGTTGTTCGTTAAAAATATCTTCGGCTTATTCTGCTTTTCTGTTCTTCATTCCTGAATTCAGATGTTAGTCTAATCACAAATGAAGCTTTATGGTTCAAGTAAGATAATTACATATCTACTGACTTTCCATCATACGGAAACAGGATTTTAACGATTTCTTGCCCATATACTATGTTGTTGGTCTTTCTTCTTTGTCGCTACACTCTTGACAGAGTGGTCCTGATTATCCTGCATGCTTGGCCAAGATGTCACTCTGCAGTGATGTTTTCGGCAGCAGATAGTACCGAACTTATATCATCATCATAACTGATTTATAGGACTCTTACTACTTAGTACCTAAAATAACGCTATTAGTAAATTAATATTAAAATGGACCCGATAATTATTAATTTACTAATTTAATTTTCAAAGTTCCATTGCGCTGCCTGCATTTCAATAACAATGGCCAATAACTTGTATCATCCCACGCCATTTTCGGCTGGTCTTTAATTAAATACCTAAAAATATTCTTAATATTGACATGGCATAATGCATGTTTTTATTATTTTTACATAGGTACGTATTACACACTTTATACAGGTATACCTACTCTACCTCTTTTAAATGATTGATCAGTAATTTAATTGTTACTTAAAGAAATGGAACAGTATGTTACATTACCCTTTTATGTAGAGCCTAAGTAGAAAAAATACTACGCTACATGTTATCGTCATCACCGACAAATGTATCGCCTATTAAATGAATAGGGTGTGTCTTCATTGACGAGTTTAATTATACAGTTTTAACCAGTGTTGCCAGTGCATGTCTTCCGTTTGGGACGGTGAGTAGTCTGAAAAGGGACGGTTTTTGCCACAAAGGGACGAAAATGACCTTGGATTTTTAAAAATTAGTTTTTTGTACATATGGTGCTACTTTTTAGCACAAGCGCGAAAAAGTGCACTTTTTATGCCTATTTCAAAACTTCTAAGGGCCATAATATACTACAGAACGTCGTTCGTAGCGCGTGCAAGTAGGTAATTCGCATCTCGTGTCGATTTTACTCTTGACGCCCAACCGTCCTAAAAGGGACGGTCGCCGTGAAGGGACGGTCTGGAATAAAAAAGGACGGAAAACCGTCCTATTTAGGACGATCTGGCAACGCTGGTTTTAACGTAAAACGATCTACGAAAACGATACGTGCAGACAATGATTTCAGTCCCATTCAACCTCACACATACACGGACAATGGCTTGAAACAACGGAGGGCTGGTCACATCGGATACATATCTTAATTAGGCCTCACAAGGCGTCGATCGATTTCTTTTTTTAACCGTCCGTCTTGGGCGACCGTGACGAATACCTATGTACGTATAGGGTTTTTCAAAATCCTTTTTTACTAAGAATAACCACCCTTATTGTCATTGCAACAGAGCCTTCGATTTCTTGGGAAAAGGAACGATAGCTGGCCGCCAAGAAAAAGTTTCGACTATAATTTAGAAGATCCATTGACAAGCTCGTTTGTTTTTTCACGGGCCGAGTGTTTAATGAATTGGTTGCTATTGGCTGTTGTAATGAAAGACTATGAATGAACTCGTTAGGTGACATGACGTTTTAAAAGGCTTTTATGCGCTGACCTCCAATGGAAACGGAGATAGGTTTATTTTGAAACTAAGAGCGTTACAGAGGAGGATTAATTACTTTGCTATTTAGATAATAACTTAGTTCGATTGCCTAAAGTTATCTTCATTTGACATTTAAGGACATAGCTAATTTAAATTTGCACAATTCTTCACGTTGTTACTATTGTAAGCTGTCGAATACTTGTCGACAGTATCAAAATTATAAAATATCTTCAGTTCTAATTTTACTCTACCACCACTAGTTTGAGGAGCTTTTTTTCTTACAACGTCAAAAATACCATCGTGTATCATCACTATTAGAATTTCTTGTAGACTATGTGTATAATGTAGGTAGATGCAATATAAGAAATATAAACATAGTTTCTAAAAGACTGAATTTTAAAAATCGATATTGGAAATACCTACTGCACAATTGTGTAATTAAATTAAGTTACCTTTTAATTTAACTGAAGTGTTTTTCTGCTACCTAATAATTATTTCCTATCCTAGGTATCTTAAGAAGCCGAAGTAACTAGTATTCTCAAAGCAGCATTCTAATTAACATGCTATAAATTTTCTATCAGTAGCCAGCCCGTCTTCTGTTAAGTGATTCTGCATGAACCACGAACGTCATCTATTTATCCTATTAAAGCGTCTTCCTGCCAATTATAAGCTTCTTAACACTTCCCAATAAGGTCTAAGTTTGTGTGGCTGGTTTAGTTCAATGATTTAATTGCAGTAGGGCATGGTTGTAAATAAGCCGAGCGTGAGATACCCTGCAGAGTTGGCATCAGCAACATGCACCCGGCGCTAGTTTTTCACTTATTGCAATAGTTGGGATGTCTGGCGCTTGCCAAATATCTCACGTGCTTCGGAGAAACGCGTGTTTTGTTTCGGTAGTGTTTTGTTTGTAAACATGTCGTGTGTGTTGTGTTGGGAATTGTGCTAGCGTCCGAACACAAGCTGACTTTTGATTTAGGTGCGTTTAAACCAAAAGAGCATTCGCTGTTCTAGCGCCCGTTCTACGAAATCAACCAATCACGTTTTGTGTACCGATCGAATTTTGTAGAGTGGGAGGTTAGAACAGCGAATGCTCTTTTAGTTTGAACGCACCTTTTGACGTTTGTCGAATGTTCGCTCCCTCGTCTGTGTTCTGTATTGTAGTCGTTGTATTTATATTCGAATTAAAATCCTGACTACATTACTCATTATCTAGTAAAATAAAGATAGTACAACAATCGTATGTAAGAGTTCTATTTATTTACGTTGTACATTACAGACAGCAATATATGTATAATTAAGATTATTTTTTCCAGAAGATCTTCCTGAAGTTAGTACACATGGCATTCTAACTTACTATACCTAGCAAATTGTAAGATAGAGTACAGTCACAGAAAACTTAGAGCTAAATAGGTGTATTAAAAATATTGTTTTTTATTGTTTAAATATCAAATACAAACGAAGTAAATGTAGGTATTATTATTACCCATTTATCCCTATAGTTCACAGCACGACAGACTCAGCAACGCCTAAAACAAAAACAAAACAATAAATCATCCAGCCCACCAATAAACGGAATCAATTTGAACCAAAACGTATCGCAGTGAAACTATGCATTACAGGTCTCCTATTCATAAACCACAGTTACGTACCCGCCAGCCCAACTAACATATGACCTCCGGATACACATATTTATGTATGCGTCTCACGGCTTAGTTATACTAGTATACTGAAAGCTGGTATCATATTATAATGTTTTGTGGATAATGCAGGCTAAATCAACGGGAGAGTGACGTAGGCGCGCACTTTGCGATTTTCTCGCACATCAAGCGCAGGCGAGTCTGATACTTAGACGAACCAGTGTGAGTGTGGTTATCGATGGCACATATAGTTATACCTCTAGCTCTTGTTCCATCGGATTTTCTGTGAACTGGACTTGCCCGCACTGGTGATACGATGGGAGTGCACGGGCAGTTCCCACGATACGGCGCCCGCGGCGGCTGAAACTCGGCTTAAATCTTCTACAAATCCCACTCAGGTTTAAATTTCTTTTTTTTTTAAGGCCTGAGAACGTGCTGATGAGATGGAAATGTCGCGTAAAGGCGATCATCGTCAATAGTAGATATATTTAACAGCTCAGCTCTTCAATATCACGGAAATGACTTGTTAACTATACATATAAAAGGCCTCAATTGTATAGGACTTTCTTATACAGTACTTAAGCTTTTTCATAGTTAAAGTTACATAGCAAAAATTAAATCCATCTGAGGAGTCTCTTTATTTATAGATTATTTTGGGAAAGTCAGGATTTTACGTCGATGTCGATTGTAAAAAAATATATTCCGGTGCTTGAAGGGATACATTCATATAAATATTCGTAGCGTACTCATTTGATTAGAATAACAAGTATTTGACTTAATTGGCTACAATATTTTAAAATGGCACAGGAACACTATTATTGTTTTGGTGTTTCGCTCTTGTTCGCGTTCATTCTTCAGCTTTAAATAGGTAGGTGCCACGCGGCACCCTTTGACCGAATGAAGTAAAGGTGCGTTTACGATAACATGAACCTTATTTAACTTGAAATATCCTTAGTTTTAATACTTACCTGAAAATTACTTTTACAATTTTTTTATAATGGAGTGAGGAGTGAAAGGTATTTTAGTTCTAATTCTAATTACCTGTCACGAGTGTCATCGTAGCATTTTAAAAATAATATTTTTTTTCCGTTCATTAATTACTCTATCTATATCTATAGCCTTTGTGTTGGTATTCTTAGTTAATAACATCTCTATGATGTATGGAATATACAAGGGGCTACCACCATCTACTATAAATGCCATTCACTTTCGGACTTAATCTGAATCGCGATTTGTCAGTCATAGAATAGAATAGTCCATAAAATTACTGTAAAAAACTGACACGTGGAACCTAAACTAAATCGCATTTAACCCTCCAGGTAATATATGCATTTCGCTTTATATTGTTGTAACAGTTCAGACTAGTTACTAGCGAGCTACACTGCCATAAAAATGGCTTTCCAAAACGCATAAGGCACCCATGCATACACGCCTTATGTTCAAGCCTTGGAACCTTCATGACAAAACTGAAAGAGTCGTTCACAAAACGGCGCAATTACAAAAATATAAAGAATCACTCACACAAGCCGACTTCACCGATTGCCGTCGGTACATTCTAATAAGTGAGTATGTAGCCAAGTTATGAGGGAGGACATTACTCTGGCCGTTCCGTAAGTCATGTGGAGATGAATGGTCGGGTCTTTACATGTTAGTGCTGTACCGTCGGTGACATAGGTATCTGACATTTCATAAGTCTTATTCCAATGAAATACGGTCGATACGTGGTTAGTTAGGTATGGTCCTGTTGGTACAATGGTTCGCTTGTCCTCCTATTATTAAAGGCGGACCTTTTATGCGTACGTCACGATAGGCTTGAGTCACATCGATGTGGGAGATTCTAAATTGGAATTTTCGAAGATTGAATGGAATTCCGGACGAGTTATACACTGAAGATAGACACGTATAGGGTCATACACGTAAAGCACAGCGCAATAATCATCGATTCATGTCTAATAAAATGTTATACATTTTATTAGAGGTCATGAAAATTTATATTGGAAAATCTAGATACAGTATTGTATGAATCAACGTCCTCGCTAAACAAGGTTACTTATAATCTTGTTTATGGATACTACTTAAATAATAATATATATTTCTCAAAACTATTTTTTTGTAATACCAATGATACCTTTTATCTTAGCAATTGCAATTCATACGCGTTAATTAATTATTAACGATTTTCACTTTCAAAAGTATACCGGACTCTTAATTAACATGAACAAGCCTAGACGTGAAAATCTATATTAACACTCGAGATCGAGAATCTCGAGATGTAATTTAGTGTAAATAATGTACCTAAGTCAATGGAAGTAAACTTGCATAATATTTAGTCCTTCAAACAGACATGCAATGTGATATAAATGATCGTATAAGATATAAATAAAACGTGAGCACATGTCATACGGTCCTTGCATCGTACCTACGGGTAAGGAGACTATAAAACATAATCCTAGGAATGGAACCTACGTAAAATATAAAGGTAACCATGTTTATTTAATTTCACAGGAATGATCTTGACAAGATACTAAAGTTGATAAGCAACGATTGATGTTTTAGCTTACGAATTGAAATAAAAGGATATTCAATCGCACAATTACTTAAAATAGTAGATTAAGCCTACGTTACAGTACACGGGACACGAGTTACGAATTTCCTTTTCGAACTTGTATCGTGCGACGCTTTTCAGTACAGATGGGTCGAAGTTTCGACGAAATTGACCTTCTCTCACTAGTGCGTAAAATAAGCACCCTCTGTACTGAAACAGTATACAAGTTTGTACGAAATAAATTAACACGTAACGAGTAGCTGAAGCTTAATATCTGACTACTTTTTTACGATTCCTTGCCTGTTCATGGCTGTCTGTCTAAAACTCACTAAGCTTAAACTAAATGCGCATTCGTAGTAGTAGTTTTATTAATTTAATAGTGAAAACACCCCGCGGAATATTTTGTTGTTCTGTATTTTAATAAAATGAAGACAGATTTTTTGATAATTGGTTAGAAGCATATTAGTTTCAATTAACAATTACGTAGGTACTGCTTATTGCCTCGCACTTAATTTAATCGATTTTTATAAATAGTACCTACACAGTAAAGGAATTTGATTCACATATCATTTCGGATTTTGTCACAGCGAAAGTCGCTAGGAACCTCATATTCTTGTCAGTTGTCACTATGACAAAGTACGAAATGGTACTAAAATCAATAGAGCTAAAGTTAATTCAAACCTATTTTATTCGGAACAATTATCATGAACCTTATGATAATTGTTCCGAATACTACTGTATTATATATAAGCTTTTACCTAAACTGTTCAATCACAGATGCCGACTTAAATCTAAGTCAAAAGAACCGAACCCAGCAGGTAATTATTTGAGCAAATACGCCGCATTTATTCGTAATTTACACAAATACATCATTGATTGTCAAACTTTGTCAGCCCGCAGTCTTGACCGCCCGCTGCCGTCAAAGCCTCCGCCAATTGACGGTGGTCTGAAGGCCTACCGCAAACCACGATCGACATTGTTGGATTGTTGCGTCCCTGTCATATTTACGTTCGAATTTGCAAGTGCGAGAGAGAAGCAATACTTGCGTATTTCGCGATGAGCCCTCTGGCCGCAACATTATTTGCGGAGTGTCACCACCAACGATGAGACACAATATCCTTTGTGAAACACATTTTACCCGTTACAACCACTGACCACCTTATGTTCGTCAAAATAAAGAGTGATTTTAAATAGGATTTTATTTATAAGCTTATTTGCTACATGGTTTACTTGAGGTAATAAAGGCAATGCTATCGGTTTTCCGCGCAGTTCCGAGAATATGGATTGATTTGAGCGTTTTTGAGACGTCTTGTTTGACCGTGTGGTTTCAAAATGTTGTCAAATAGAAACTTCCTGTGAGGTAGGGCCTTATCTTGCATCCGTTGCATTTGGGAAATTTTCTAAGAACTTATGTTTCGTTTGTAATGTAAGTAAAGCTTTTCATCTTCGATTCGTACCGCCCGTCTGAATTTTACTCCTGAAAAAATTGTCTTCGGATATTTTGGTGGGGTATGATGTTCCAGTTTTTACCGTTTATTGTACTATGCGTCACATTTGTCAGAACGTGACGGTAACAATGACAAATCATAATATATACTTAGCCCTCTGCCACTGTCGGTCACGTGACATGTGCCTTATTATCAACTCAATAAAGTTGAAAATATGTCTGTGGTACGTCACCTCAGTTGCAGAGCGACACACGAGAGACCATCATAAGCCTACTTACACGAGACCATCATAAGTCTACATAGGTACGTTTGCGGAAGATTTCATTAGAATTAATGATTTCATTAGAATTAATTGTTTCTTAATACAATAACTATATTATCTTATTTTAACCCTTTCAATCACTTCCAATTGAAACCGGCAAAATACATTCTTAATTAAGACGTCGCATTCAATGTTGATCTCGATGATAAAATATAATTAAATTAAGGTTACTCGCTTTCAATTTCGCATTTCCATTTAAGCAAGAATTAAACGATTACACGAACAGTCCCAACCGTCTTCATGATTCATCAACGAGCAATTTTTAAAATACTTTATTTCTCGCTTCCAATTATGAGACCTCTACAATCGAAACTCTTCTTATGTAGGGATAAGGTCTGCTACCGCGAACACCGATGTTCGTAAATTTCGGCCATTTGTCTCTGTTACTCTAACGATAGCGTCATTAGAATGATAAAGAAAAAACCCCGAAATTTGCGGTTTTCGTTGTTCGCGGTAGGGCCGAAGGTATACTAAAACTGCATGCCGTGTAATATCAATCGGATTTTTTCAAATATGGCATACTTTAGTCGTTGCTTCAGATATCAGATTACAGACCTAAGTTAAGATGTGTTATTTAAGTGGCCTCTAAAGTATCGCTTTACGTCTTAATGGTGGTTGAGTCATTGCCGAAGCATATTAGCATGCGCGAAGAGCAAACAAATTAAATCATTTGGAAAGTTATTTGCATTTGCTTGCTTTACAAACTCGGTACACCTTAAGCGATGCATATAAGTAGGTACTTTTTGTTTTAACAAACGTACAGTCACACATAAATAGGTACCTATAAGAGGAGTAACACCCTTTTATTAAGATTTACGGATATAATAATAGTATTGTAGCCATTTACAGCCTGAGAAAAATGTAAACGTATAGTGTTCAAACTATTTTGTGAAATAGAGACAGAATATGACTTTAGTTCGCCGTTGACCGCCTAAAAGAGATTTTAGATTGTTTTAACACATTTGTTAATACATTTTTAAAGAGAATTTCCTAAACTGCGGCTCTACCGCGAACTACGAAATCCACAAATTGCGGGGATTTTTCTCTGTCATTCTAATGACGCCTTCATTGGAATGACAAAGACAAATCCCCGAAATTTGCGAACTTCGGTGTTCGCGGTAGCAGGCCTGTCTCCCTACGGGTCAAGTCGTTGTAATTTCTACTAATGTAATAATAGCTTATATTTATAAAAAACAGCATAGGTTTCCAAACCTATAGGTTATTAGTGTTTAGTAACACAGCATGTTAAAACTTTTAGGGAATAGTATTTAGTAATCATATCATAAGTTGGAAACTTATACTGGAAAATTCGAAGTAGTTAGTTGGTTTTGGTATTAAAAATGATGAACGTTGAGAAAAGACAGTATTTGGAACTTTTGCTTGGCTTATTAGTGGAATACTATTCGAATTTACATTGATGATGATGATGATATATTGATGACATATGTGTAACAAAAAATAACAATTCTAAAAAAAAAACGCTGAGAGGTATAAGAGAATCGAGTTCATTCATCCTATTTTAAATCGTCTACTCGAAAATGTATTCTCCAAATCAACTCCAAATTCAATTGCTCCTAATTCCCATGTTGCCACATCACCCACGTTTGTCTGGGCCTGGCTGATTTATAATAATTCCTTTGTGAATCGCATTTAAAATGCCAAAACTTGCAAAAACCGTCCTTCCACGGTTTCCAATGTTATGACTTATTTGTCTCGCTTGTGCAGATTTATCGATTAAAGAATAATATCGATTCGATCTGCATAATAAATTCATTATATATATTGCCTGTGCTAAATCAAAACGTCCCAAGTCTCGTCCAAAAAGGAAATCTCTACGTCGGTTTAAAATAAAGAGGCGGAAGATGTAAATTGATTTTTTTGCAGACAGACACCTGGTTGAGTTTGAGATAAGTCAGAATAAGTTGTAAATGTTTCGTCTAGTGTCGTTAGTTGTTTAAAAATAAATGTAGATTTAAGTATAAGTATAACGATGACAGGATATAAAGTTTGTCGTGACGTTTATTTTATGTAATCTATTATTAGGGTTCTACAACTAAGAAGCCCTGATTAATAGGTACAGAAAAAACTGGGTCAAACTTTGATGAAGAGCCAAACACAGTAGAGCTCAAAACTTTATGTATAGTCAATGTGAATTTGGGTAGATATACAAAGTTTTGGAAACCATTATTTGAGAAACCAAAAATGAACATTTTACATTACCTATCTAATTTTTTACAGTAGAGGCGCATGGCCCCCATTGCTATAGACAGTAAACTATGAATACCCTTTTATGATGGAGTTTAGTCCCAGAAATGATAAAAAACTGAACTAGAAAAATGTAGATTCCTAAGGTTCTAAGTAGCAGAATCAGTTGACTATCAAACAGTCAGTAATCATCCAAATATGAAGGGATCGTTCACACCAGCCTGCATTGGATTTGGTCAGTTGCGTTTGGTCAGTACAATAAAGTTCGAACACTTATTCTCGATTTTTTCCCTAATTTTATGTAACCATACCGTGAAGTAGAAAGACTTGTTACATTAGAATAATTATTTCTTTATGTGCATGCTCTCGATTGGCATCATAAAAATACACGTATTAATTTTTTAGATTCCCAGACTACAAAGTAATTTTTTGAAAAATCTGCGAATGAAGTTCTATGCTATCTTTAAAAATTACTTAGGTCTTATTTCCGTATAATACCCTATCTACGATATTTAAGGTATTTTCCCTTCATGTCCCGTAGTTTTGGGACGCCCTATATTATGAACAGCGCAGAGAGTGCAAAGACACAAGCAATATATTTTTGGTCTAGTCCCAAGTCCCATTGAACTATTTATTTATTTATTTTTATTTGAAATGATTTAGATTTTAGATTTTAGATTTATTTATTTCACAAAGTAAATTACAATATAAATTAAGTGTTACATTAATCTATATGAATTTAAATTATGATCGTCCAAATAAAATAAAAATAAAAATTACAAACATTAAAATAATGTCAAAAAATGAATATAAAACAATAATAAGCATTAAAAACAAAGAAGAACATCATAATTATGATATCACACACAGTGATCGTCAACTTATAGGCTAAAATAAACTAATATAAAATAGGAATTAATGAGATAAATCATGTCAAACAATTTTACGTTTATAATGTCAAGTAATTAAATAGGTTACGTACATTATAATTTTAATTCCATGTATTCGGTGACCGAATACAGAGGGTTGCTCAATAAAAAGATCCTCAATTGACGTTCAAAAGCTTCGTCAGATGTTTCATTTCTCAATTTGGCGGGTAGACGTTCATAATAAGTTGGACCTATTACACGCGGGTTTTTACACGAAAGTGCCATGCGCCGCGCCACCGTTCTCAGTCGCCCAGTTGACCTGATCACCTTGCCGGCCACCTCAACGCGCCTAAACATTGACAAGTTCTTTCTAACGAACATCAGTACTTCGAACAAATATAATGAGAATAGTGTCATGACATTATTATTTTTAAAAAGTTCCTTGCAGTGGTGCTTGGGTTCAACTCCAGCCAGTAATCTGATCGCACGTTTCTGAAGGATCAAAACTCTTTTGGCATCTGTCGAATTGCCCCAGATCATCACACCGTACGACATTAACGAGTGGAAGTGTGAGAAATATACAGCTTTAAGTGCCTTCTTCGATATCAGTGGTTGTAGTTTTCTTAGAGCAAAGACAGAGCTACTTAACCTATTACAAAGCTGGTCGACATGGCACTTCCAGTGAAGATTTGAGTCTAGTATAAACCCGAGAAATTTTGTCTCACTACATAACGGCATAGGACCGTTTGCGATACAAGAGGGTACTGTAGCACTGCGACCCGAGAAAAGCATTACGTTAGACTTGGCTACATTTAACATCAGGCCATTTGACGAAAACCATTCCTGTAGTTGGTTGCAAGCCTCATGGATTCTCACAGCAAGTTCAGCATGGGTCTTCGCGCTGACAACGACTGTTGTGTCATCCGCAAATAACACGGAAACACCCCCAGTGATTGCAGTTGGAAGGTCATTTATAAATAATAAGAACAAAGTATTCCCAGTCGCAGAACCCTGGGGGATGCCCACGTTAATACAGCCAGAATCCGAGATACATTTTCGGCCATCAAGGGTCATCTTTACAACTTGTTGACGGTTTGACAAGAATGATGCAAACAATTTAAGGGCGGAGTCGTTTATGCCGTACTGATTTAATTTACTTAGAAGCAAGTTATGGTTGATAATATCGAAGGCTTTCGATAGATCACACAGTATGGCAGCCATTTTATGCCTGTCATCCAGACCAGTCATAATACAGTCAACGATTTTATGTGCAGCCATAGTAGTGGACCGTTTTTGCCTATAGGCATACTGATTATCAGTAAGCAAATCATTTGACTCTAAGTGACCCATTAGGGACGCCGATAGAATTGATTCCACCAGTTTGGAGATGGTAGGTACGATGGTTATAGGTCTATAATTGTTTACATCATTCCTGTCTCCCTTTCCTTTGTACACCGGACACACTCTTGTGGTTTTTAGTGCAGTTGGATAAATACCGATTTTAAACATGTCATTTATTAAAACTACTAATATGTCAGATATAATGGGCCATATACTTAAAATAATATTTAATGATATGTCATATACATCCACTGTGCTTCGTGTCTTTAACATTGATCGTATTGTGTTATCTAAACGCTCTCTTGTAATATATGGAAAATTGAAAGTAGGAATTTCGGAGCTGCCCAGATGTCTAGTAACGTACAGTTTGGACCTTTTTTCATTACTGTTTACGGCGTGTTTTGTGGCGATGTTCAAAAAATGGGAATTAAAGGCGTTTGGGATCTCTATATCAGACAAGTTTACATCATCATCTTGCTTTTTTAATGATATAGTGGCGGGTTTTTTTTTTAATCCAATTTCATCGTTGACTATCTTCCAAAGTTCTTTTGACGGATTTTTGCTCTCCGCCAATCTGGTTTCAATATAATTTTGACGGGCTCGGAACGTCTCAGACTTTATAAGTTTAGAATAATATTCTATGCAATCCGATATGACCTGGTTATTAGGATGTTGGCGCCGTATTTCATGAAAATCGCGGTGAATTTGTATATATTTAAATAGTTCGTCATTTGCCCATGGTACATCCGATTTCTTTTTGGATAATATACGTTTAACGGGAAAATGTAAATCTATATAATATGTTAATACATTAAACAATTTTTCGAATTTATGGTCTATGTCAGAATTTTCATAAATAAAATTAAAATCATAATTGGAAATGTCAAAATAAAATGAATAATAAGAATCACTATTAAATATTCGACGTTCAAATGTTTCATTTCCTTTGGATACTTGGCTTCCTTTTCCCAGAGTGAAAACATACCGTTGCGCGTTATGATCGCTAACGGCAGTATCCACTGGTGATACAGTGAGACAATCGCGGGCGTAGTTCGCTAAGCCGCAGTCAATGGATGACGCGGATTCTGCTGTAACGCGTGTAGGAAAAGTCACGGTATTTGAGCATCCAAAACAAATTAATACATCGTCTACCTGCCGCCTTAAGCTATTTTCAGATAAATAATCAACATTTTGATCGCCAACTATTAGGAACTTTTTATTGTCGTCAGTAATTTTATATAATAATAATTCAAGATTTTTCAAATAGATGTCAAAGTCGCCATTACATGTCCTATATAATACAATAATAATCAATTGATAACAAGGTATTTCGATTGCCGTTAATTCAATGTGATATGGAACACATAGACTATGAAGGTCATTACGTAATTTAAAGTTAATATCTTCACGTAAGTAAATAGCTACCCCCCCATGCGCGCCGTCGCGAGTACGACAGAACGCGTTTGCCAGAGTGTACCCACACAAGTTAATACATTCTAGTTCATTTTTACGGCACCAAGTTTCGCTTAGTCCAAGTACGTCTGGGTTTTCTTCACTGCATAATAATTGTAATAATGGAATTTTGTTACAAAGTGAACGGACGTTTTGGTGTATAATCTTGAAATTTGACATTACCTTCTCGTTATGTTTGCGCGTTGTAGATTGGAGTTTTTTGGCTGGATAATGTTAAAATATCGTACTCCAACCCCTTCCGGCCAATTTGCGGTATCCCTGGCAGCCTTCACGTTGGCAGCTAGCACATCCAAACGGAACGAAGAATAATTACCACGAGTAACTACGAGTTTATGGCAAACTGGTGTCATGATGCCCATTTGTGTCTGAACGTGGTTAACTATGTCCTCAGTGGTGGTATCCTCATCAAGGTTGTACACATGAAGGCTAACGGTTCGGGGTCCCGCTGCACGCAAGCCGCAAGTACTGGATGACTGTGAGACAGGGACCGCGGGATCGGTGGGCGGCAGCGCGGTTGACGATGACCCTTGACCAGTGGTATCCGATGGAGCGATGTCACCGTCCTTTCTCGTGCCTCGCTTATCCTGTCCTGAAGCAGCTCCACGACGCGGTCGGACCCGGCGCGGTTCGGCGAGTTGGACAGGGTATTTGGTTCCAGCTGAGCAAGAATCCAGCTGTTTGGCGTCTGCGTAAGACTGCGCAGCCGTGGATTCCTTTCCACTAGACAACACCGGGCTATTGACATTGGCAGTCTCAGTCACAGAGACCGATAACGGTACCGGTGATGAAGTCACAACCTCAGCCTCGCAAGGGTCCAGCAGTAGGTCGTTATTGAGGAAGATGATACCTTCAGGGCCAGATAAATTCAGTGCATCATGTGTGTTGTTTGGAACAGTTAATGGGTGTTCTGTACTGGTTTTTGTGAGAGTGCCTAGAATTTTCTGGAGATATCTGTTTTGGTAAGCCAATAGTTTTTTTTGCTCACTTATTATATCGTAACAGTTCATTATGTTCTGCTTCATACCAATAATTTCGTCCTTCAAGTTTGAGACCTCTTCCACTAATCTTGTAACGGCCGCTGCTTGAGTCGCCTGTTTTGCCATCATAGGTGTCAGGATTTGTTGTTTGAGGTCGTTGTATAGGATATTCTCTGTGTTGGTAAACTCAATAACAATAATTGAACGTCAAATAATAAATTAAATCATTAAAACAATAAAAGATCTAGAGGAGCCTTAAATTTGAATGTTTATCACACGGTGGCGCCCTCTCAAATGGGCTTACTCATGGCCACAGACTAGCCGAGACTAGACTATTGCGAAGTATCAAATATAAATGTTGACAACCCAGAGTATTAGGTCTCTAAAACGTCTCAACGCCGTAAATTAAACATCACCGTCCGCCATTTGCATTTTTATTGTCCCTGCATAAGGATCGGACAAAGGCAATTTTATCGGTGGACCGCAAAATTGAATTATTATTTTTAGGATAATTATTAGGCGTCCGCATGCAAATTTCAATTTGTGCGGACATGGCTATTCATCACAAACCCCTTTTTTTCATGGGTGTTATATGCCTACTTAAAGTAACGTATCTTAAATTAACTATAATTACATACTACACAATACGCCAGGTTATGATTAGGCTGTTAAAAGTTTGATACTACCAACGCACTTGGTGAAAACTGAAAATCCCAAGGCAATAACTGTAATTTTACCTATATTAGTTAGAGTTTAAACCTACCGAAAGACTTGTTGTTCTGAACAATTGGCTTTGAAGTGGATTATTTTCTTAACTGACATAAAACATTTGGTTTCTAAAGCACCAGAGTTTTTCTCCTGCGGTTTCCATTATCGACAGTTTACTTGGAAGGCTTTTTTCGCCTACGTCCCACCGTAAGCGCTCTTCGCTCAAGAACCTTTATGACCTGACTAAATGTGCCCTATTTTTTATCTTTCACCTTGAATGGTGCTTGTCCTACGTTTCATACTACCAGCAGACGTCAACTAATAATGCCGTAGAAATTAGGAATGAAGTCTTTAAAATTTGCCAGTGTGTCTCTCCTGGATCCGCCAACCAGCAAATCCTACTTTATTTAAATCTCGGATGACCCCTCGCCTACCAAACTAATGCAGGACACTAAATAGCACAACTGTCCAAATGTCACCCAATTTGATAACCCGTACCTTAGGACTTAGGATCAGTGGTCGTTTTGAGAGTTTGAAGTCAGAACAATAAATATTTGTTTATATGTTTGTAGTTTTTATTATACCACTATCATGCCTTTTAAAATGTATGCCGCTGGCTGGGAAGTCTTGTTAGTGATTAATAGTCTAACGAGAATGGGCAATTCCCGCAATTTTCAGCTTCAATTTTATTCATTCCAACAGCAAATCTTTGACAGACCACACACATAATAGGTTTACGTCTAGTTTATCATTGCAGTTCTCAATGCCAACGTTAGTCTCTATGACAGCAATCCCTGTCGTGACCTAACTGATGCTCCAGACATCATAATTGGTACAAAGTCATGGTAAATGAAATCTACAACGAAACGCATGACGTGTTGTTGGCATGATTGTTTTTAGCCTGTCTAGATTATCCAAATATTAAATCTGACAGTATAATAGGCAGAATTTTTCGTAAAAATAGTATTCGTAGTGTAAGAATTATGCTAGATCTAATTTTGATCTTTTTCAGTGTGTTTTAATTTAATTATCCATATGTATTTACGTAATGAAGTTACTTATTTGAGTACCTTAGGTACGAGTACGAAAGGTAGTGGTAACTCTTTATTTTGTGAGCTGTGATATGAAAAACCTTTCGAAAATAGATGAGAGTCGTTGGACGGGACTAGTCCTTGGATAGAAACCCAGAGCAGAGCGGATCCGAGAAAGCATAGTAGGAATAACTTTGTATTTATGTACCTATGTATATTTTCTCAACTTACGAACACATAACATACTTACACTGGTCGCGCATTGTGCTGTCCTGCACGCTTCGCTGGCTCCACAAAATACCAGCACCGTTGACATCGCTCAGTCGTGCCAACTGCATTGCTGAGTGGAGACCATTTCAGCTTCACATCTGTAACTCTTTGTTTTGTGTTCTTTTCATAGGTTATAAGTTTGCTTTTTACTAAAATGTCTTCATATACCTATGTTATGATGTGTTGCCTGAATAAATACTATTCTATTCTAGTCGACTGCCGTGCCTGCCGTAGCGATGGGTGGACGACATTTGGGGAGCTACCACGATTTACTAGTGCGATTCAATTTAGGACCCTCGGTGCTTAGACAAGTTGCCAATCGCTAACGCTTAATCGTCAATCGTAAACGAAAGGCGCACTAATACGAAAGAGTGATAGAGGGAAATCTACGATTACGCTACTAAGCGTTAGCGATTGGCAACTCGGCTAAGCATCCTGATTCGCGATGTATCAGTTCCATAGAATAACTGACGTCCAAAACTGACAAGCTGAATCTAAACTGGCCAGGATGCTTACATGCTTAGCCAAGTTGCCAAGCCCTAGCACTTAGTAGCGTATCGTAGTTTTCCCTCTCTGTCACTCTTTCATATTAGTGCGACATAGACAGTTAGATGCCGTTCGTTTACAATTGACGATTAAGCGTTAGCGATCGGCAACTTGTCTAAGCATCCTGCTACCGCGAATACCGAAGATTTCGGGGATTTGTCTCTGACAGTTGTCAATGAAGGTGTCATTATAGTGTGATTCGCATTTAAGCGATCATGGTAGCCACTCTGGATGCTTAGCCGAGTTGCCAATCGCTAACGCTTAGTAGCGTATCGTAGTCTTCCCTCTCTGTCGCTCTTTCATGTTAGTGCGACAAAGACAATGACCTGCCTTTCGTTTACGATTGAAAATTAAGCGTTAGCGATCGGCAACTTGTCTAAGCACCTAGATCTGACAGCACGGAGGCCCAGATCGGATGAGCCGGGCATAAGATCACCGGGAGTGGATAAGAAGAGGGGAGATTCATATACTATATGATGATGATGATGATGGTGATCTGAGACAAGATTTGCAAATATTCCATTATTTTGATTCGCGTTTAATTTATTAACATTATCAGATTTTAATATCTATTAAAGTTAATAAAAGGTATTTCGCAAAGGTCGTAAAAAAGATAAGTTATGATTTAAAGGCGACATCGGACTACCTGAGCGGCGGGGAATGCGGGGAATCCGGTGGCAGATTGTTGATTAAGCGTGCCTATTAATCTAAATAGTGTGTCATTATTGCCTTTATGAAAAAACATTAGACACAATGGATGTTGTACCTCCTTTGAGTTCATGAAGATTTAGCTCATCATTAATGCCATTATGCTCATGCTCTTTTTAAGATGTCTTTATATTTGTTACATCTGTTTTTGTTTTGGTGTCGCATGAATTCGAGGATATTATTGACGGACGTAAGTTGTAGATATATGGAGTCCTGCTAGTAACAGATCTGATACAGATATGCCAGCAATGTCTGTCGAAAATTTTCTACTTAGCTAAAGCTATCATGGTCTTCAACTGGTCCGTCAGAACGTAGTTGAACAACGAGCCCAATTTATGGATCTGAGAATTAACAATTAGAGTTTTATTGTATTATTAGCGTTTTGATTTTAGATAATATTTGGGGTAGTTCCAGTTGTCTGTCTTAGCCGGTACAGTTCTCGGTTTCTCCAGGATAGAAAGTTATTTTCCCAAACATAGAGAAATTAAAAAATATATGCCTACTGTCAATTTTAACAACAAATCAATAGGAAAAAAGATTTAGTAACCTATTTTAAACCCATGAGTAAAACAAACGCAATTCACCATCCCAAGAAACCCTTCTCAAATCCTATTGAAAATCGCATTCGTTCGTTACGATTTTAAACAAACGATTGCCGTACGATCGACAATCGCAATATCGACTCGTTGTTAACGCTACCGGCTCCATAAAAGCGTATCGTATCTCAAATCCGATCTGTACCTTATAAACTGACTCAGACTAGTCGAACGCCTTCTAAAATGTTTTGGTTCGTCATTAGACCCACTGTGCGGGCTCGATTCTTCAATATCGTATTTCGATAAACTGTTTTATTACATAAATAACCTTGTAGCATGAAAAATAAAGTTCTTATACATTTACGTAATGAGGTATTTTAAGAGGTTGAGAAAGCAAGTAATGCGACGATCGCTCTGTGCTTTGTCTTTCAATCTTTTTGGACGGTGACGCAATTCATACCGAAACGGAACAATAAAATAGTTCGCACGCACAATACGAACTTAAACCCAAATGAGAGTGTGCAAGGTCCAAATTCAAATAGGGTCGGCTCAGTTGATCTCAGAAAGAATTGTCCGTTGACAACAGAGACATCGATGCTGTTCTTTTTTGAATATCGATTGTAAAGAGCATTCTCATGATCTTGTGAGAACTTTCAAGAAGGCAGTACTGTCGTGGCTTAAATTCTTTATCCTATTATCCGATGTCACTGTTTAGCCATGGATTCTGAATACAATCGTACACACGAGTGTTAGAGGTTAATACGCTTAGACGACGTTTGAACAGTTAGCAACAAAAGCATGCCTTTTTGTGACGGTTAAATGATCGGTCGTTATAGTTGTCAGTGGTCACTTTTTAGAATTTTTGACCAGGATGCTTAGCCAAGTTGCCAGTCGCTAGCGCTTGCTAGCGCATCGTAGTTTTCCCTCTCTGTCACTCCTTCATATTAGTGCGACAAAGAGGGAAAACTACGATGCGCTAGCAAGCGCTAGCGATTGGCAACTTGGCTAAGCACCCAGGTGTCAAATGTCCTGAGAGCAAAAACTTCCGGCAAGAATTAGTGTTGTACTAGGTACATGTAGCACGTCAGTCATCAGTAGATTAAATACGTTAAATTTTATAATTACTAAACCCTAAAAAAAAATGTAACGTGTAAAAATTATTTCACAATAACAATATCAAACCGTATCGAAATATTTCTAATCTTTCACAGGATTAGCTAGAAAAATGCATTTTAACCTCATTATAATAGGACTCTTTTCAAAATACCAATACTACTTAAGTAACGAGTTTTTAAAGGAATATGCTTTGGTATTCCATTTAGTTCGACAGGATTTGAAATTGGAAAATTAGCAACGCATGTCACTGGCCAGTGTGGTCTCCATTCATGGCAACTACAAAAGAAAAACACCATAGACTATACTTTTTTCTGCGCCTCTTGTTTCTGCATTGTGAGCAAACATTCGGTTTTCATTTGTCTATAGTTTTGCAGCAAAACGACTTAGTAGAATAATGTCGTATGTATAAAGATTTCGGAACTGCGAAGCGTCGTTTTTTGTGTTTTAGCTCCCCGTAGTTTCAAATAATGCATTCCAATTTTGAAAACAATTGGCCGTTAATATGTTTTGATGTTTTTGGGTATTGTCACGTTTGTTTGCATTGTCTGTGGCCGATTGGTTGTATGGCCGTGACGGAGGACCTTTATAGGCTTTGTGACATTTTGTTTTGTACTTTTGTATACGTATTTAACGGTCGCGTGTCGTTCCGTTATCTTGAGCCTAGTTTGAAAGCTCTTTATTGATTGATTTTTTTTAGATTTTATTAGCTTAGTTGTAGTTACTTCTGGACAGAGGCTTATTAACACACTTGTTGTTAAATGGCTTTTGGTAGCTTAGGTTATTATTTACTTAGGTATTTAGGTATTTGCATATTGCCTGATGGAAAGCAATGTCGAAGTCGAAACTGACGAAATTATTAAACATACACGTTTAAACTGGGTAACCACAGTTACCTAAGTGTTTATTTTAAGTTATTACAATACCTAAATATATTGGTATAAATTACTTAGTGTTATTTTAAATAAATTATTTCATAGACGAATCCAGATGTGGTGCAAAATCTTTTTCCATTGTATTTTCAAGGAAACGTCCTAATTTATTTTTCTGTCTCAAATTGATACCGTTAACCGAGCTTACTTTGATTTGCGTGTCTACTTTGATAACAACTTCCACCGATGAATGAATTGCATGTTTTAATTTTACTATTCGATTAACTTAAAATAAATGTTTATTTATTTTTCCACTATTGGCGGCAGTATTGCTTCACTACATAATACCCAAGTGCAAACCCAATGCTATTATCTCGTCTAAAAAAAAATTGTAAATAAGGTTTTCATCCAAATTTTTATATCTGAAAAACTTTGATAGTATCTAGGTACCTATAAGAGTCTGTAATAAATATACCTACGTCAGTTTTAAATGATTTTTGTTAATCAGTGTTTATTCATGAGTATAAAAAATTGAGAGTTGGGGTGTCATTGATCAGCTAATGTGGTGAATTTGATAAAATAATAAGTTCAAAATACGACGCAATATTTTATTTTGTACTACCATAGTTACTTCAAAAGGGATTCTACTTTAGACTAATCGAATCTGTAGAAACAGCACATGAATTGAAAAAACTTATTTTTTTGGTACTTTTTATCATTTTTATATCATTATCAGATCATGAGTAGATTAGGGAAGGCTGATTATCTCTATCTAAAGCTAAGTTCTTGGGTCAGATCTAATAAAAAAAACGTATTAACCGCCCTTAACACGTACTTCTTTACCAGAGTTTTTAGTTCATAATTGTATTAATACGAGTTCTGTAATTTTAATCTAGTGTGCTCACTTAAATATATGATATATGGCATAAAGGTAGAGGAGACTAAGAGGAGAAAAGGAGGGTGGTATGTGACGTACCTAAGTATTTATTTCTAAGTAACCATCTTTTCTTTAATGATGTATTTTCTAATAAGATAGTGACATCGCCACTGCGCACGCGTTGATGTCTTTTCTTAGAACCCCATCATGTTTACCATTTTGCATCTATCTTGTTGATACTAAAAAGAGCTGACATAAAAATGCTTTAGATAAGCCTGTTGTATCACTTAATCTAGAAATACGTAGGTAAACATGAAATGAGGTTCTCTAAAATTGTTCTTGATGGAACTCTGTACTTAATTTTAGGTAGCAAAATTTATGTATTAAAAAGGGAAATATTTATTTTCAATTTGAATATAAATAATACAATTTTATGCTTAAGTTATGTCATTGTACAATCATGATAACAATGCATTGTATAATTGGCATTTTTATCAATAAAAGTTTGAATTGGAATATGCATTCTCAGCAATAAACCAATTAGAACTTCCTATTCTAATCTCACACATGCATTTAAAAAAAAACAATCGAGTTAAGAAAAAACAATGCGGCCAGGAAAGTTAAGCACTTATACGTGTATAAGCAGTATGTTAATAAAAAGAGAAGGCGGCGCGTAGCCCGGTAGCCGCACAAGCACATAACCGCACGAACCATTTACGACATTATTATTTATACATGCAATGCGCTAACACGCCAACCTATATAACGAGTGCGAAGGCGTAACTCGGTAGCCATCTGCCGTCCCGCTCGCCCCCGCGGGCGAGACGAGACGAACCACAAATTTATTGAAAAAAAAAGTGGCTACTGCACTCCGCATCGGCACAAAACTAGATACATTTTTCCACGTCGCGTGCGGGAAGAGTTGTTACGGGCGAGAGCGTGTGTTAGAGTAGGATAGGTGGATTGTGCGCATGCGGCGCGAAGTAAACGGTCGGTGATGTGGGCGCTGCCGGTGTTCCGCGCTGCTGGCAGAACGAGCCTCGCAAGCCGTCGCTTAGCCCGCGTGACCTTTACTTCGTGAACTTAGGAAGCATCGAAACGGCCCCCTCGTCCCCCGAACCGCTAGCCCACCTAAAAAGCCTCAGAGAGAAAGGGATGGTTAGCGGTCGCCGGCTGCGTCTAAGGTATTCGTAGAATGCGTGATCTGTATCGGGAGGGGAGAGGGGCTCTTTCGGAAGCGGTGGCAGCTCCCAACGACTCCTGGGTTATTCTTCCCCAGGCCACTGATCGAGCTACGTACCAAGTCAGTTTTTTCTCGCACTCGTTAAGACCGAGCCAACACGAGAAGTCGCCACTAATAAATTACAGTTTTTTACTGCCCTCTATCAGTCTGCGCCGCGAACTCGAGTTATTTATACGTAAAATAAACATTAATCAGCAATAACAGCACTTGTCAGCGCCTGCAAGCAGTGAGTACATAATGATAATTTAATTTTAATGCCTAATCGCACTTCTTAATCGCTGCAGCAATACTTTATGCCGTGAGTGATAATCTTATAAGCTGGTCGACGAAGAAGAGGTGCGAGAGGATTTTAATTTAGTTTTCGGATTGCATGTCTATGTTATTCTGCTGTTTAAACGTTATTTCAAACATTGAAATATTCTTAAACTTAAATATCTTAGCATAAAAGACCACCTAAAGTTAAATACTTAAATATTTTTTTATTTCATCTATAAGCTTGAACAATACATGTTTAAGATATATTTACAAATAATACGAACATTACCTATCGATGTAAGATCTAGTGTTTCAAATGTTTTACGCTTTTGGATTGAATACGTGTCTGTTTTTATTTATACACTCACTAAATCTATATTATTTATTATTAAATAGTACCTAGGTACATACCCATTATTTCACATATCCTCATTTAAAGATAATTCATAGTTATCGATTTTTTTTCACTCAATCAAACATAGTTTACGATCTCTTTCCATAATCAACTATATTTATTCATAGGCTTATAGAACATAAATATCAGATGACCAGTTAGAGTCCTTTGATGTCGGACCACGTATTTGAACAACCCATATTACCATGTAAACGATCTTAGCGCCATTGCCAGGCGCTAGTTCCACAAAAACGAAAAAATGTCCTTAATACTTTTTTCATTCCATTCACAGCCCAAAATGACCATTTTATAACGATTTATGGTTTATTTAACAATGAAAGAGGAATGGTTTGTTTCGAAAAGTGGCGTTTGGGAACATTTTTGGCTGTTGATGGGTCTTTGTTGTGCTGAATGCGAGATGAACGCATCATTAGATACAGCTTTTGACACTTTCGATCGATACTCGAAAAAAAAATCATGCGTCATCGTAATAAATTTAAATTTATATTAGAAATTATTTTTAACTTAGTATTTTTTTATCATGTCCCGTAACAACCCAAAAATGCAATAGATACGAGACACTTATTATGGAGTATCGTATCGATACGATATGTTTTTTTTACAAATGTATTTTTAAAGGGTTTAATATACTATAAAATATTTCCTACTCGCTTACAATAAGCTTGTAATATAACATCACGAAGTTATTTGCATATACACAATCATTAACTTAATTACAAATCCTCTTTTTACTATAAATTAATAACAACCATTTGCATATTTATACTTACAGTTGTTTTATATCACGATTCTTAAAACAAAAACAACACGGAAAATGGTTAACAACAAAAATAAATTGACTCTTTATACGCTTGGGTTTAATTAAAGTTCATAAATAACGTGGATGAAATAAAACCGCTTTAAATTTAACCTTTAACTGTCAGAAGTGCAAGTGCATTATGCGTTTAAGAATTGCTCTTTTGTAGAGTTATATACCTACATATAATGTTTAGTCAGGGGCATAAACGTTTATGCTTGTAGCATTTTATGATACCTACGAGGTGAAAAACAGTGTGTGTATTTAATAAGCGTGTATACTCATAATAGATAATTACATATTAGGTATAGTATGCATGAACATGCTGATATCTTTGAACTTTGAAGTGACTATATTTATAACCTTCTAGAGGCAGTTTTGAGTAAAACTTTTGACAAAAACATAGGTTGTACCTACATATTTATAATTGGTTCACTGATGTGTGCCTAAATTATGTGCTTGTTTGCCGTTCTTATGATTTGGTAACTAAAATTACCAAAATATTATTTTGTTTTCCTCGGTTTTATTTGTTACCCATGGTTTAAAAAAGTTTGTATCTTGTGGTGTAAGTATATAAAATATAACATTTGTTGTTACCTAAATAATTAATTTAAATTATACCTAAACGTTGGTTTTTATTTCTAAAATTTATCAATATTCATGAATTATTATTAAAATAGTAAATATATTATTTTATCCTGCTCCCCCAAAAATACTTCTACTTAAATTTAAAATATTTACGTCTCGAACAACTATATAGATACCTACTTTCATATACTTACTTACTTTAACTTTGAAATAAAACCATAACTTTTAAATGCTAAGATTTATATTTATTTCGTCACATTTTAACACGAGCAGTAATTTCTCAATCACGCCTAAAGGAGACCAATTTCCATTCTAAACACGTACCAAAAATAGGGTTGTACAAAATATAAAATGATTCCATTTAGCTGTCGAGCTAATTCGCTCTTGCACAAACATCGTAAAGCCCGAGGCTTGACCGAATTTACATCCCTAATTACTAACAAAGTGGGCTTCGTTATAGGCCGAGAGCCGACAATATTTGAACGGCGGCAATACCATGTCTGAATATCAATCAACCAATATCAAAAGGACGAATAGTGTATTAAAATATTTTATATTTAGAATTAAAAAATACATTTAATTTTATCACTAATATGCTTATGAACAAATCGTAACTATAACACTATAATCTTTGATCTAATTGCATAATTTTATCACGTTATAAAAATCACATTATCCTAAACTAAGCTTCAAATGATATCTGTATGTAGCCTGTTTAAGTCGCTAAACGAATGTAAATAAATTAACTAATTAACTTTGAAAATCTAACGGCACTGTAGAACAGCAATAATTACTCGGCAATACAAACTAATAAGCTGTCTATTCTAAAATTAGTTTATGGTCATCGCGATACCTTTATTAGCACTTAGCACAAGAATAGGAGAAACGGGAAATATTAATTGACAAAAATTGGTAAATTAAGTAATCGATGTCGAATCTTTATAACATAACAAAACAATCGCTTCAATAATATGTATAATTAAGACATGTTTACATATGAATATAAGATTTTCTTGTTTTATATATTTTTATTTTACTATCTCTGGTAAATTATGCTTCTGTCATATATTCATGTTATTGAGGTATCTAATTAGAATTTTTCTTAAGTAAGTGTCATTAAGTCCGAAATATTATATATACATTTTTATACGCGGTCGGTCTCTTAGTCTACATCGCGTAACGCGGTGGCACCCGCCGCCCGCGCGATCGTCGGTTGATTGCGATTCCAGCAAATTACGTATAATACCTTTTATAATACACGTTGCGTAATCGCGACGAATTGTAGGTGGGTTATATATGGCTGTGCAGAATTAATAAATAAGAATTTTATTGCATTTTAACAATATGATGCCTACCTACAAAAATGGTGTGTGGGAAGTAATATTTTTTTATTTGAGTAATAGGAGACTGATTGTAACTTTACTATATACTAATTTGGATGTTATTTTAAAGATATCAACCCAAGTGAAGCAGGCCAGTACATTCAACTAATTGGAAACCTAGATTACCTACTCTAGAACCATATCATAATGACAAGTAGTAGGAACATAATTTTCTTACAATCTATTTATAGCGTCACTTACTTTGACATAGTTCCCAAGGACTCCAATTTCTTAACTGCACGTAGTCCATAATTACAAGCCTGAACCGCTGAAAGAGATGAAATCAGATAAGGAATTTCTTTATAGCGCTCTGTGAAATTCATACGCAATATTTACAAGAACGAAACGAAAAGCATCATAATAGTCACGAATACTTACCTGTACCTTATTGTTCCATATTTTATTTACTAAGAACAAATATTTTATAAATTATCATAAGCATTGGAATACATTCTTCAATCTTATATAACGGCTCAGATTAACGTCCTCGAATTCAGTTTTAAGGACCCGATTCCTTTCTCACTTTAAAAATAGCGTTCGAAATTCAAATTCCGAATCGCGTTCCAAACGTCGCGGCGGGGCGCCCGCGCTCTCTTTTGACATCGCCGTCGCGACAAAAAGACTTGCGCAAACGCAGATCCATCGCTTAAAGCTATTCAGAAAAACCAGCGTGACTTGGAGACTGAAATAAACGCAATCAGAGATCAAATGTATTGGTCTGTAGAGCGAACGCTCGCGATAACAGACAGCACCACACAACACGTATTAACACATCTCATGTTTATGATCAAGGGAGGAATAATGTCTCGGCAATGATTATTTATTACTGCTTTTGTTTGTGCCGCGAAAGTCCAATTTGCATATTGATGCTTGACCTTAGATGCAAACTAGGTTTGATATCAAATAATTGCCATGCAAATTGCATGGAAATTCAGACGTCTTTGTCTCGAGCTGCATACATTAAAGGGAAAGTATTGATGTTGTTGTTCACCTGTATAATCTAATTGTTATGGCTGATAAATTAACCTTGTCTCTGTACGACTGAGAACAATGATAAGATCGCCTATTTACTCGATAGTTATTTTCTTATCATAAAATTTTCATTTTATCTCTATGCTATCATAAATGTATGTAAAAGGAGAATTTCACGAGTTTTACGAGAGTGTACTTAGTTTTAATTTTTCGGAAAATACTAGTACTCGTACTTATAATTATTAATTTATTCTTCTAGTTTATATTTTAGTAGAGTAGTTCTTTTACTGTCGTTTGCATTCATTAAACATAGTCTAACATCGGTCTTTTAAAAAAATAAATGAACAAAAATAAGCCACTACGCACTGCGTAAAAAGAACTCTTCTAAAACTCAATGCACATATTCCTGAATATTTGAACGTATTTACCGACCGGACAGGTAGGTAACCAACGTATCCATTCAAACTTCAAAAGTCAATAAGCGATACCTTATTTGTACATAACAATCGCCCTTTTAAACGACTAATTTGTCATCTAGAGAGCAGGAACGCAACAGGAAACATTTGTTTGTGCTAGATAAAAGACAAAGCTTGGTCGAGTTTCGACTAAGCTTATCTCTTGGTAATCTTGACGTGATAGATAAACGAATTCCTTTCTTGGGATGTGTTAAATATCAACAAATAAAGCGCTAAAGTTTGAGCGCCATTGCCTTTTTTAGGATTGACAAACATTGGACATAGTTTTGAACATTTGGTTCTTAGTGTCTACATACTTTATTTATTTATTTAATCTTTATTGCACAAAAGAAAACCTTAATGTACAAAAGGCGAACTTAATGCCAAAAGGCATTCTCTACCAGTCAACCTTAAGGCAAAGCAGAGAAGTTGTGGGCGGTGCTATACAAGATTCATACTTCACTCGGTTTAGTTTTTGGTTCAGTCTTCAAACTTTTTGGTACCTATATATTGGGACATATTCAATATTATTATTAATACAGTGTTTTAGTTACGCAAAACATGGGTTAAAATTCATGGTAAGTGTAGCGACAGTTCGGTGATAAGTACATTAAGGTTACATTATTCTATTCAAAAAACTTAACAAATAAAGTTTCAGTTATAAAACTAAAGAAGGTACTAAGATCGAACAGTTTCTTAAAAAATCGTCTACTACTAGTACACCATTGTTTTCAACTCTCACTTCATTCCATTTACTGATTGTGGGGATTCCATACAAAATGAGTGAACATGAACGGATAATTTCTGAGAATGATCTAAAAAGCCGAACGAGGAAGACCTTAGGTAATACTCCCACATGTCTAGACACAAAGAAATTACCTTCCAAGTAGTAGACGAAATAACGCAACCGGCAGATCATCGATAGCTTATCTGTGTTTACACAGGTCATGCTTTGTCCGCGATTTCGTACAATTGCCGACAAAAGAGCCGTGATAACATTATGAATACATATATGAGGCGCTTTGTAAAATATTGCGTTTCTAGGAGTCGGCGTAAGACTTTAAACAATACAAAAATATTCCTTTTTTTACAGAATAGTCGAAATCGAATAGAAAAAAATATCAATACTTATCAGTTACCCTCGTAAGAGTCGTAGGTAACAGCGACGTTTTTAAAAGTTATTATTAATCATAGTTTTGTTTAGTACAAATACATAAACGACGAGAAATTATGGTTATTAGTTACTTTTAGGTAGGTATGTTCATGACCAGACCACGGCACTTCATAGCATTACGAGTATCTTTTAATCATAGTTTCAGTTATTTTACCTACAGGTATAACTTTGTTCAGAACCAATTCCCAATGCACAAAAATAGACTTAAAACTACGAAATTATTTGATGTTCTTTTCATAATTCGGTAAGAAGTTCTTGTATGCCTATTCCGGTCGAATCCGCTATCCACGGAAACTCTTTGTTCCAAGCTTTGTTATCATAATCCTAAAACGAGTAAACACTTTTTTACTATTGCGGTTAGCACATTCATTCATTCACTCATTGATCTGTTTGTTGAGGTCAGCTCGCGCCGGCGCTGTTTGTCCGAGGTGTTTAAAATCAACACTTTGAGCCGAGCGCCATCGCGCCAGGTGAAGTACCTGACTTTTTTTGGCATACCTTGGACAGTGGCGATAAAATGCATGAAACAAACGCTTTGGTACTCCCACAGTCTTTTAAGCTCGTGTATGTGCACGCGCGCCATGTTTGTGTGAGTTGGATACAATTTGCGAGGGTAACTGTGCGGTGTGGTGACGGCAGTAAGAATACATTTGTCACTACTCCAACTCCTCCTGCGGGTGTCGTAAAAGTCGACTAAGGGATTGAATTGCCACTGACCATTATTTGACAAAAGATTGATGATGGGCAGCAGCGTCATCATAGTGGACACATTACTGCGATTGCCAATCCGCTTGCCCAGCGTGGCGATTATGGGCATTTACCTCCTAATGCGTCTGCGTCTATACGCATAGTTAATAGGAGAGGCTTACGTCCAGCAGTGGACTATCATAGGCTGATGATGATGTGATGATGAACTGTGCGGTCACCGGAGCGGGGGATGCACTTTCGGCAAGAGACAGGGATGCTTAGCCAAGTTGCCAATCGCTAACGCTTAGTAGCGTATCGTAGTTCTTCCTCTGTCACTCTTTCATATTAGTGCGACAAAGACAGTTAGCTGCCTTTCGTTTACGATTGACGACTAAGCATTAGCGATTGGCAACTTGTCTAAGCACCAGGGTGTGTACGTTATAATTATAACAATGCTGCTATTTAACATCAAACTGATAACGGGGTATGAAACTTACCCTAAATGCAGCGTGACGTCAATTTGATACCATCGACCTGAAAATTACTGGCCCTGGTTCTTACTTTTACTTTCAAATCAATTATTAGCTGTTGAGGATTTTCAAAAGAAGAATATACATACTTATTAGAAACATATTTAAAAAGCGGAATGAATCGTAGTCTAGTATTTTTATACCCACTCTAAAAACATAATAAATTTATAATCACTTGTAGGCAAGTAAAGATATACTACAGTTGTATCATTAGTATAGTACATTATGGGATGCTAATGATACAACTTTTATACTCGTGATCATTAATATGATTTCAATTTGGAGATGCGCGGGCGCCTAATTCAGGCTACTGTGCGCCAATCAGAAAAGGGGCGGGGCGCGTAACTCGGAGGCATGAGCGATTGTATTATGTACAGTCAACAAAATTATTTCTTTTACATAATTATTTCCACACTTTTTATTATGCTGAAGTGTAAGTGAAATAAATATATTGGTTAACCTAGCAATGTCCAAGTTGCAGAGCATTCTGAAATTTTCTTTAAATTTTCGGAAATTTAAGTCAGAAAATTCTCATGATAGTCGCAATTGAGAACATTATCTTCTGGATTAGGGTTTGTTACTCTGTAGTATTAAAAAAAAATCAAAATTCTCTATTCCTTAACAACCAGTACAAAATTTCATAATTGCCGGTGTCTTCTTTTAAGTTATTTACAAAATAACCTGTGCTAGGAGGCACTACTCTTCCATAACTACAATTAAAATATTAATTGAACTAAACTTAGATCATTTTATTTTTAAACATTTACCCCCTTATTCATAAACAAATACAAATACAAATACAAACGGACAATGTGTCCCTCTTATGGACACATTGTTAAGACCGAAAGGGACAAACAATTATTAGCGGCTTGTTAAGTTAGCAAACGTTTATGAATAAGGGGGTTAGTATGTTTTGAAACATTGACGATCCGGATAATATATATTTGACGTTCGTGTTGCACATCGTGGTGTCTTTATCAGCTCATCAAGTAGCAAAGAAAGTGACCCAAAGCCCAAAGGCTTGCAAATACGTATGTAAAGAACAAAACCAAGAAGTTTCCATGAGAACATTCTCGTTTTTGGAAAATTCTCATTCGTGCGTTTTTAGGTTGACCGTAGGTCTACCTACATAATAAACCGATCTACGAGACAGTGATGTAATAATGTCACAAGTTTTTATCAGAATATTTAAACTTTTAGTAGGTACCTAGTACCTTATAGGTCATGGGTAACTGCGTTTCTTGAAGGTTCAAGGTTTTTTATAGGTACTTACTTATTGTTTCAAAGTTAATGCCAGCTCATTCTGAAGCTCTGGTTATAGGAGCTTTCCTAAATCGTTGGTTTGAAAAATATTAATTCAAAATATATCCTGAGCTAGTTACTTACATAGTTATATCAAAAATTACTAAATGTAAAATTATAGAATACCTTATTCAAAAGTATGTGAGTAGTGTAACCTACCTTATCCACGCTCTTAGATTTGAGAATTTGAGTAGGTAGTATTGGAAAATTGCATAAATGTACCTATGCACGTGTATTCCAATGTGAATGTCTACGTTTCCCTGACAGGGTATCGATAAGGATAGCAAGATAATTTCCCTAGAATTTGATGAAAAAATCGATTTTGGAATAAAATAATCCAAAAATTACTTATCACCAGTACCAGTTGTAATACAATTATCCATCAGTGCTAAATCTAATGAGAGGAATTTAAAGTGCACGTTTAGATACAAAATCTTGATATTGGAAGTTGAAATTATGTACCTATAGTTTGAGAAATATAATTTGAATTTTATTTTTACTATAATGTAGGTAGAAAGTTACCAATTTATATTTCACGAACTACTCGTATACCACCTACCTGCATATTTGGGCTTAAAATATTTATCGAATAAACTAGGTGTCTGGTCAGTAAACGGCTGAGAAATTTTTGAAGCTCTAATTACTTAATACTAGATTTAATATTTCTCTTTACGAAAATTTTGATTAAAAAATACGTATATTAAATAGACGTTATGACTTCAATAACTTATATGAAGTTGATTGATATCTTAAAAATTCCCTCGTGAATTGTTATAAAAACCGAGCCTTTTAAAATACAGTGCCCAAAACCAACGCTGCCATTAACATTTTTAACGGCTATCCGTCCACCGCGTTACGCGATATTGGCCTCTAACGGCTTATATAGAGGTTTAGTAGGTTGTTGAGATCGCCTACGAGATCGCTCCAGGTGGTAGAAAGTCGCCCACGCTGGAACACCGAAAATTACCATGTGTGTAAAAGTGATGATGTAAAATGTCGCCGGTTCATCTTCACTACGAAACCTAGTGCAAATAAGTCTGTATAATATAATATATATTCCTCGTGTCAATAATAATACAGGCTTATTTGCAAATAGGGGTAGCTATCCACCTGAGTTTG
>JALPQI010004147.1:0-84948 GCA_025490895.1 Thaumatotibia leucotreta | reverse complement strand
GACTCTTTCGACCTTGTTTTGAAGGAGTCGGTAGAGTCCCTTATGAATGTCTCCCTCGGCTCAGATCAATGGGATCAGGCTTCATTGCCCATTCGAAGTGGTGGATTGGGTATAAGGCGCGCCCGAGATGTGAGTCTGCCTGCTTTCCTGGCCTCAGCGGCTGGGGTGGTAGACCTTGTCACTCTAATTTTACCTTTGAATGACGGTGGCAAGGTAACCATACCTTATGCCGCTGATGCTTTGTCTGCATGGTCAACTCTTAATCCGGGTGCGTCCAGGCCTGATAAATTTGATCTCCAGCGGTCTTGGGATGACATTGGTGCAAAACGAGTGCTGAATGGTCTTCTGGAGAGCGCGCTGGGGGCTGATAGGGCGAGACTTAACGCAGCGTCGAGGCTAGAGTCCGGGGCATGGCTACACGCTCTCCCTTCTCCACATATGGGAACTCTCCTGGACAATGATTCGTTGCGGGTGGCCGTGGCTCTTCACATAGGCTGCGACGTTTGTGAACCTCACATATGCGTCTGCGGCACTATGGTGGAGAGCAATGGGCATCACGCATTGAGTTGTTGTCGGGTGTGCGGGGAGATTCCCTCGTCATCACGCCTTGAACGACTTAGTCCGTAGGGCACTTACTTCTGCGGGTATCCCATGTGTCTTGGAGCCTCCGGGACTTAGCCGGTCGGATGGCAAAAGGCCGGATGGTTTGACCTTAGTGCCCTGGGAAAGAGGTAAGTGCCTGTTATGGGACGCCACGTGTGTCAGTACTTTTGCTATGTCGCACCTAAGTCGTACAATGCGGACACCCGGAGCGGCTGCTGAGTCGGCGGCCGTACGTAAGCGGGAGAAGTATGCAGTACTCTCGAATTACTTATTCGTGCCGCTGGCTGTGGAGACCATGGGTTGCTGGTGTTCGGAGGCCAGGGTCTTCTTTACCGCGCTAGGACATCGGTTACGAGAGAGGGGTCACGACCCTCGTTCCGGGTCATTCTTGGTGCAAAGGTTGGCTATCGCCATTCAGCGCGGCAATGCTGCCAGCGTTATGGGCACTTTTGCACCGGGAATGACTCGGGGAGGGGTTGTTTGATTAGTGTTTATCGTAGGTTTTGTTTTTTATTTGTTTTATTGTGTTGTAGTTATTTTGTAAGTTAGTTATAAATGTAGGTAAGTAAAAAAAGTTAGTAACTTCGTAACACAAAAAGTTGACGTTAAATTTTGTTTTCATTGAAACCGTTATTAACGTAAACATTTTTTTACATACGCTCCCCATACGCCTATGAAATTGTTTACAACAAAAATACATTAAGGATAAAACCGGCCAAGTGCGAGTCGGACTCGCGCGCAAAGGGTTCCGTACCATTATCAATTTATTATTAAAAAAATACAGTTAAATCAACCTACCTCAAAAACTATAGCAGATAATTTAATCAAACCAAAAATCATTGATAGAGTTTATTAATGTGCATAACATATATTTTTTTTAGAATTTTATATCGCGTAGTTTAAAAAATAGAGGGGGGGGGGACACATTTTTCAGACTTTGAGAGCTGATATCTCGAAAACGATTGGCTTAAATAAAAATGAGATTTATAAACCTTCATATCATTTTCAAAGACCTTTCTATTAATACCCCCCCACGCTTTTATACAACTAAAAAAAAATTTCTATCCCTCAGTTACATGTATGGAGGGCCCCCACTCCAATGGTTTTTTTTACAATTTAGTATCATAATCCTGTAGCGGTTCATACAACACATATCCTTACCAAATTTCGTTACTGTAGCATTTATAGTTTCCGAGTAAATCGGCTGTGACAGACGGACAGACGGACAGACGGACATGACGAATCTATAAGGGTTCCGTTTTGCCATTTTGGCTACGGAACCCTAAAAAAAGAAACAAGTGAATTATTGCGACCACGTATTTGAAGTGGAATAGATAGACCCTTTTATCCTGTGCCATGTAAACATGATTTTGTATTCAGACCGTCACTTATATGGCCTTAGAGGGTGATTACGATATTTAATGGAATTCATTGGCCAAACCTTTCCAGCCACAGATCACTTACCCGCTAGACGGAACATCTTTTTATTATGACGCTAATCACTCTAATCAGATAAATTGTGGACAGTAACTGACAAAAGCAAAGTATGATAAGAATGGCAACGTTGAATATTGTATTAGTTATACTTACTTAACATGAGAGATGAAAAAAATCTTGATCCAAATTGTCAGGCTTTCTATGAAAATGCCGATTTAAAAATCACGATTTAGAGGTTGTTCCTAACAGGAAATTTATGTTCCGAAAAAACCTTATGCTTTTTTTATCCAGTAAGATACAGGATAAGAACTTAAAACTAAATACTTAGCCCCTTATTCATAAACGTCTGCTAACTTAACAAGCCGCTAATAATTGTTTATCCCTTTCGGTCTTAATAATGTGTCCATAAGAGGAAAGGGGACAAACAATTATCAGCGGCTTGTTAAGTTAGCAGACGTTTATTAATAAGGGGGTTAGTCCCACAAAACTGTTTGACTGCGGGATCCTGAGTCTCTACATTACATTAACCTTTTCAACGCCAAGAACCACTTAAAGTGGCCGTGTGTTGTCCTGCATACAACGCCAGCAGCCACTAAACTGGTCATCGAGTATGCTGTCAAAGTAACTGTCTTGCTGACAAATAAGGTTTATTTTAGTTGTTCGTTAGTAGAGATACTGACGTGTATGTTAAAATTTGATGTGAGAGGGAAGGCGTTGAAAAGGTTAAAAACAGTTAAGTACAGAAGTAGAAGCAGGGACCGGAACCATTATTTTCTCCATACAATAGAACGGTTCTTTTTTCGTTCTTTTTCGTTCTTCGATATATAAATTCTAAGTTAATGGAGTAATTTAAAAATATGATATTGTAAATTACATAAGATATTGAGTAGTACATAAAGAGTATAAAACACTTTAAAATATTGAGTTATTTCGAGGTTTTGTAAAATACCGGTTCCGGTCCCTGGTAGAAGTGTCAGATTTACATAGAAATTTAGGGGTCACCTTATGCATACCAGGGCCCCGGTGGTAATTATCTAATGGGGATCAAAAATCGCCAAAATATGATCATATGATATTTGAATGAGACCCATCGATTATTATGTTATGATAAGTTTTGACTATTTTCAATCCTAATTTACTTATAGCCCTTATAACCTACTTAAGTTAACAATAGCTACGTTTTATGATATTTTTTGGACAAACTTATTTTGAATGGCATAAGGTATAAAATAACCGGGGCAAGAATTACATGATTTCATAAGGAAATAAAAAGCCGTTTAAGTAAATTAATGCTAATGTTGCTAAAGAGTTCGTAAGTTATTATAGGTAAGATCTCTTTAAGTCCCATTATAGACTCCTGTCGAAACTACATAAGCCTCAATGTAATAATAATAAAAATCTTAGAGGTTCTTATCACAATGTTTTATTGATGTCTTATTTGAACTCAATATAATCTTAATTTCAAAACACAACCGTTGATTATTCTTGAAAGACTCGAGTCTCTGTAACATTATAAAAGAACTCGAGTTTTGACTACATGATAGTCTCTAATAATGAGTTGAGTCTTAGAATGAAGGGTTCCAGTCAACTCGAGTCTTCACCAACACTAATTAATGCGGATACTAGACGTGTGCGCCGATCTAAAAATGATCGGCGGCGGAGTTTGCTGAAAAGTCGGCGGCGGCGGCGTGATTTCGGCGTGAAATCGGCGTCAAGGTCACATGAATAAAAAAGCGGAATTCGATAGTATCAGTTATCATAGTTTAGATAAATACAATATAAATGTTCATCAAACACCAATTGACCACCTTATCCATCATCTGATCAGTAGGTACATAGGCTGATGATGTGATCTGTCCTAGTATCTTAATAACCCGAACCCGAAACGTCAAGCCCGCGAAGGCCAAAGGCCCGGAGTGTCACGATTTCAGTCCTCTCCGATACAATTACGCTTCCCAACTGTCTGAACGCCTGCGAAGGCCGCAGACCAAGCTCACGCAGAGGTGCGCAAACACATCTCTATATCTAAATAGATCGCGAAGGCCCAGTTTCGCGTAAGGCTGAAGGCCTGGAGCATCTCACAGAGGCGCGCCAGGTAACAAGGCTGAAGGCCGAGCTGCGAGAGCCTAGCGCTCCTATGCTACACAATGGTTAAGTGTGACACTCTGCGGCCCTCAGATTCGTTTCGATCGGCCAAAAGCCGAACTCCACTTAGGGCTGCACAGAGGCGCGCCAGCTCGCCTCACTCGTACTCATTGGGTTTCATGGTTTCAGCCATAATAACTTTATAGTTCGCAAACCGAAGGTGAGTGATATATTCGCTAGTGGTGTTGATGACAAGCCCATCCCATTCCAGTCCAAAATCTTGAAAACATCTTCCAAAGTAACAGTAAACAGTTTTGGAGAAAAGACATCTCCCTATCTTAATCGTCGCTGCAATGGTCTGGATTTCGAATACCGGTCTTGAAGACGAACTAGGGGGCTGCTACCACGATCTCCTAATGCGATTCAGTTTAGGACCTAAACTGAATCGCGATGTGACAGTTGCATAGAATAACTGTCAAAAATTGGCTAGCCGAACCTAAACTGAATTGCATTTAAGAGGTCATGGTAACTCCCCTGGACACTACAATATAAGTACCGGTAGTCTACCTATTTGGCTTCCTTGTTCTACTATTTGTTGGTTGGTTGTTCTTTGGACACATAGCCTGCAAACCTGGGGAAGACCTCCAAAAACTTATTGTCACAAGAAAGATTGGAAAGAAAAGGTCGAGAGGAAGCACGCTCCATGCTACGGAAAACTGGATTGGTTGGTGGAAGATCGTGAAAGAGAAATTGATGAGTTGATAAGTCAAAACCCCCAGAATAGGGTTATCAAGCAAGGATTAGGACGCAAGGAGGAGTAGTCTACTTAGTACCGCTGAAGATACTGTACTACAGCCCAGGTCTCGATCAATTCAAATGCTTCATAGACCACGAACACGGACGCTAACCTGAGGGGCAAGTTATACCTACCTCTCGGTCTTCTGTATATCCTGACGTTGCTTGTGTATGTGATTTACGGTGCTAAAGCTTTTCTAGAAACCGTAACGGGCTTGTTCAGGAGGCTGGAAGTTGTCGAGCCTAAGAACCTACGTGTAATGAGTGATGAGTCAATGACTCTGTTGATGGGACGCCTCAGCTAAATACCAGTTTGTCACTTTAGACTCAGTAGAACGCAGAGCCAGGAGGGCGATTGGTAACAGGAAGCTGATGGGATACCCCCATTTGCCAGAATTTCATTTGCCATAATTTTATTTGCCATCCTATTCAACACCCATAATATTGTTTCTCATAACATCTTATGCCATACTTATTGTTTACTATATTAATCATTTGCCAGAAACTTTGTTTCCCATAAAGTCAATTTTCATAATGTCATTTGTCAGAATCATCGAAATCCGTAATTATCACATGCCACAACATCGTTTGTCATCCAAATTAGCTACCAGAAAAGACAATTTCCATAATGTTTTTTGTCAGAATCATCGGTTTCCGTAAATATTACATGCCATAACATACGAGTAACTTGTCATCCAAATGACCCACCACAAAGTGAAACTACTATTAAAAAGTAGGTTAGGTTAGTATTCTGGGTTAGTACCTGTGGTGTCGCATAACGTCGTCCTAATTTTTTTGGACGAGAATATTTGTCATAATGTTAAATGGCATCCTACTCGTTTAGCCTACTTAATTTTGTGCATACACAGTGCTAGGTTAATGGTTTAAAAATATGTTCAAGTAATAAACCAGGGCAAAACCAACTTAGATTGGTTAGGTTTCTAGGGTAGGGCGGAGTTAAAAGCGTTGACTAAAAAATACTTAAGTATTTTTAATTCATTGTTTACGCGTCCTCATTTTTGTAAGACCAAAAAAAGGGGGGACGGGGGGGCGAAGCCCCCCACAAAGGGGGCTCGGGGGCGAAGCCCCCCGCATTAAAAAAGAACATATTGTAGTTCCCCCACCCTAACCTGGATAGGTTCGTTAGGTACCTTTCATCCCTTAGAGCAGAAATAGTCGTCGACCGGTTCCCAGAAGCCCGTTTTTTCAAACGCTTGTAACTTTCAATAATATAGCTAGTACTTATTTGAAAAAAACTTATAATTACTGATGGCGTTTGAATATTCCATTAAATTATATTATTGCACTTAATAATATGGCCAACAATTAATATGGCAACAATTGCTTCTGGCATTTGAATATTATATTAAACCATATTATTGCACTTAATAATATGGAAAAGAAATAGGATGGCATTGTATGATTATGGAAGGTAATATTCGGCTAAACAAGCAGTATGTCATAAAATTTGGTAAACAAATCATTCGGGCAAATGAAATTCGGGCAAGTTAGATTCGGGCATATGAATATTATGTTAAATAACTGTCGGGCAAACAATAGACAACCGGAAGCTGATGGCTGGGCTACACTCTTTAGCCCATCGGCGGAAAGTTGCCAGTCTGTCGGTGTTCTACAGATTGCACTTCAGGGAGTGTGCTCAAGAGCTTCATGAGCTTATCCCACCATCCCCATTTTACCATCAAAATTCTAGACGCACGGCTGGGTTCCATGCTTACTTGGTAGATATTATATTTATTCGTACGAAGCGCTTTGCATCTTCTTTCCTTATGCGTACTGCCAAGGAGTGGAATTCCCTGCCAGCGTCTATATTTCCGGGATCATATAACCAGTCAACCTTCAAGTCATGGGTGAATAGGCACCTTCTGGGTAAACTCACTCCATCGTAGGCCACGTCTCTGCCCTTGGCTAGTCTGTGGCCATGAGTAAGCTTATTTCAAATAATAATAAAAAAACACTCGAAAGCAACTAATAGGTTGACAGTAAATTCCTTACATAAGACCATTAAATAAATACATAAAGCAAATACGAAGCTTAGTGTGTAGACTGTGTTACTACACAGTCTACACACTAAGCTTCGTATAAATACTTTTAGCCCATAAGAAATAACTCTCTTATTCAGTCAAGGCCACGCCGATTTCACGCCGACCATTAGTCGGCGGCGGCGGCGTCGCAAAAAAAGGTCGGCGGCGGCGTGACGCCGGCGCGGCGCACACGTCTAGCGGATACTGGCGATTTCTGCCGCGGCAAACTCGCTGTAATAATTCGGGACTGTTACCGCAGACTTCCACGTTATCGGAAGTAACCTACTCATTAAAGTATGAAGATTCTCAGCAGTGTTTCTTAGAAACGCTGGCTTTCATTTATTAGATATAATCACCAAATTAAAAATTTAAAAAACCGACTTCAACCGGTTTCTCCAAGATTCCCGATTTGTTTCCATCATTGGTTTCCTCAAATCCTACTTTCTGAATGCAAATTCTTGTAAATGAATGAAAATTACCAAAAGCGCCATACATGTACCTATAACAATTGAAGAGATCCTTCGATTTCTCCAAGATCCCATCATCAGACCGCAACTTGGTGCCAACGGGACCATCTCGGGGTAATACACGTTCGATCACAAAAAGAAATTTTAAAATCGGTTCACTATTCTCGGAGATATCGGGTAACATACATACAACAAAAAAAAGAAAAATTGGTTGCCTGTAAAGTCGGTATACGGGCGAAAGTTTTACGTGACAACGACAAGGGACGCGTGCCTTTCACTTTTTATGTCTGTCTCTCTCGCTCTTAGGCGGGCTAACCATGCCCGAGTGGAAGGGACGCGTACCTCTCACTCGCTCTCATTGTGAGCGCATAACGTGAGCGGAGCGTAACGCAGTTTCTTGAAGTGTCACCCGGCAAACCAATTTATAAGACGTTGTCACGTCAAAAAAAAATTCAGTCGAATTAAGAACCTCCTCCTTTTTTGAAGTCGGTTAAAAAGACTCAGCGCCAGTCAACGCTGAATAAAGTGGAACGACGGATATACTCGTAAGTACCAAAGCCACATATCACAAAACATTATCTAACAAGAAAACGCAACAGGAGGGTCGCCTGTTCGCGGTCGCCTCGAAGTTCGCGACTCGAATCAATAATTCGATTGAGGAAATACATCGGAAAATGTAGGCCTCGACCTCTTTGCGTAATATTACGAAATAAAAATGACTTATGGGCCACATAACAATCACTATGTTCTTAGTATTGAGAGAGGGTAGAGGAAAATTGTTCACCAAAATAAGCGATTAAAATAAGGTTCGAAAGGTTCTTACAGGAAAATATTAAATGATAAGATTTCGTAATATGTAATGTATAATATTGTTTAGTATTTATTTCATGTTAAGATATTTAATGTTGGTACTCAACTTTTTTTTTAAATTTTATATTAAGAAAGTATTTTTTGGAGTTACAGAGACAAATGTTCGAAATTTACCAATACCGAAGTTCGCGGTATTGGGGTCATACAGATTTTTTTGTATGAGTTAGTTTACAAATCTTTCCTGTGGACATATGAAAGTTAAGGTCTCTAGAACCCTAATTTTCCTGAACGTATTGTGAAAACACAAATTAAATTATTTACTAACTACCCCCACTATCCCCCACCTCGGACGTTGGTGATCTTGGTCGTTTTTTCTTTGGTATATGATATCCGATATTTATAATTCCTCATTTTCCTGTTGGACGAAAACAAGCCGATAGATGGCTTCTGGTTCTATAAGAATTATGTGGTCAAACCCTAAATTGTATGTCCCAGAACTTTCGCAATGTCCACAGGAAAGACGCCCGTTTTCGTGAAGGCTGTGTACTCTTGAGTAAACGGCGGTCGGTAACGGGCGGTCAGAAAAACCAGGACCGTACCGCCCGGACAGGGTAGTCGCCGTTACTTAACGCCAACTCATGGCACATCTATTGTTGCGTACATAAACTATCGGCAACTTGATGAATTTATCTCATTTTAACACTTCAAGTATCTCATTTTATCGTGGGTACTAAGACGACGCATATACTTCTACATTTCAAATAAATATAAATAATCACCAATTATTATTTTTCAAAACCGACTTCAACAAAATTCTCCAAGAAACAATTGCCAAGCTCCTCCTTTTTTAATGTCGGTTAAAACATTCATGACACAGGAATAAATTTAATATCTGTGATACTGATAAGTAAACACTAAAGAGAATTATCTTTAATGCGTATAAAGTGCGGACCAAGGATATGTGATCTACTATTTGAAGGGTCAGAAGGAAAAACCACCTTACTTTTAACAGAATAAGGTGTGAATTTGCCCTGATTTTTTTAAGCACTGGACATGTTTTTTTCCGTGGACCCTTCATTTACTACCGAAGTTAGAAGAATAGTTTAGTAGTCCATAGAAAGAGGTACCTACTTGTCCCACCAACCAATGAACGAGCAACCAGTGGTGACCGACGAGAATTTTGTTCGCGAGCGAGTGAATTGTCAGAAAATGTAATCGCCGGCAGTGTGAACAGCCAGCGATCAATTATAAATACATCTGTCACTTTCACTGACGTTTCTTGCGCGAGGAAAGGCAGGTAGAGGTTGTTGCATTTAGATCCATGCCAGAATAGATGTGCTGAAAGTGATGTCAAAACAACATCGAAATGAGATACGTTTTACAATTTGAATGTCTTTCCGTATGACATTGCACCTTAGACAAATGTACACACAAATGTGACACTTTACTTTGCGACCATTGCCAATATTATAGTCTGCGATGCAATGAATGTCGCACTCGTCTAATTCCGCTCACGTCCCACAAATTTGTCATCACACATAACTTAATAGTGAATTGTTTGTACACAACATTATGTCCGCAAACTATACGAGTTCCGGATCGTTTCCTGCATTGACCGGAAACCGTACCGCCGGGCTGTCTATTTCCGGAATTCGATAGACAAGTGAATTCTCCATAAATGAGATGGCATGCAATAAGGACGTGATAACTATATTATGTTCTAAATCAATAAATACATCGAAACAGGGCCTCATATTCGAAAGGCGTATTCCTTCACTTAGATACTCTATACGTGTTGATCACACGGACACAGAATCATGTGTGTTTACATTTTATTAGAGCAGAAATCATTTTCGGTGTCTAACATTACGTCTCAAAAAAGGTACCGTAAAACCTCCCAAATATGGTCCAATACTGCAACTATGGTCCACAATTTCAACTCTCAAAATAAGCTTCATCCCCAATCTTCGTTTTGGCTTTGTCCAAGTTTTTTTAATTATGAATCAGGAGTTTTTACCTACGCATAGCACGATTAATATAACAATTTCACCAAATGGTTATTTATTTAAATATTAGATATCATATACCAAAGAAGAAATACCAAAATTGTCCAAAGCTGGAGATTTGAACCTACGTCCTCAGATTTCGTGGCTGATACCTAAAAATTCCAATAAAAAATACACCTCAAAAAATATTGCATGCATTTCAGTTGTTCCACAAAATATGGAAGATATTTAATTAAGTTTTGGATTATTGTTGGGAGCGTTTAGTTAGTACAGTTGGAATTGGAAGGAAATGGTGGTTTTAGGGTACGCAATGGAGAATACATATCCTTGGGTAGTTCGGGAACCCTCCAATGTTCAGCACCCGTAGCTTAGTTGCTAGTGACACTAGTGCCCTCCAGCGGCAAAGGATTAGGTAGGTACATTTTGCAATCGACCCTTGTTTGTATGTTTATCACAAATGTATTTTGTTCCTTGATCATAGTTGTTTTAAATGTAGGTATTTAAGTATTCCATTTTGTACTGTACAACCTATTCAGGCAATTTTCCGCAATTCGACATGCCTACAACGTGACTATTTTGCGTGGTTCAACGCTGGCCCAATACTTGTTGGGAACTTCCCATCACTCATGAATATCTTCGCAGATGTATGCAGGTTTCCTCACGATGTTTTACTTCACCGTAAAGCTCTCTATAACGAAAGCCTTTATTTCCCTTAACGTGAGAGGACGACGTTATCTTAAGTTATTTAGTATTATTTCATATCTTAACCTAGGGAAAGTGGGGAGGATCCGTACACTTTTACTCTATGCCTCGTAGAACTATTATTAAAGCCAGATAATATAGCCACCAAACAGCATTGATTTCATTTAAAAATTGCTATTACTTTTAGCAATTTTTAAATGAAATCAATGCTGCTTGGTGGCTATATTATCTGACTTTAATAATAGTTCGGCTTAGAGCTAATACAAAGTACGAAAGGTAAGAATCGACGTTTGAGTAGAACGTCGGATAGTTTTTCCCAAAAATTGTACGAAAGCGCCCCATGCGTGTCGGATAGCGGAGATATGACCACTGTACGAATGCTCCCGCTGTACGAATCCTACCCACTCTCCCCTACCTAGTAGGTACCTACAGTCACAGGCAAAATAAGGTACCTATATAAAATTGCTCAAAAATATGTCCCAGTGCATTTTAATTCTGTATAATAAGAACGTCGTAAATATTTACTTGCCGTGTAGTGACGGCAGTAAGAATACATTTCTCACCACCCCAACTCTTCCCGCGGGTGTCGTAAGAGTCGACTAAGGGAATTGTCATTGGCCATTGGTAAAAGGAGAAGCGTTTGTCCAGCAATGGACTGATATAGGATGATATATAATTTTATAGAGGATTATTTCGATGCATATTTTTACACTTGACCGTACCGCTAGGCTAAATAGAAAAAAAATCTGAATTTTCTTCCAGGTTTCTTTTATTTATTAGATTGAGTAAAGAATGATCGATGTTTAAAATGGTTGGAATCCCTGGTCCAAAATCTACGCCAAGGACGCTGAACTACTCTGATATCTTCGACATTTCCGACATCAAGACAGATAATTTGTCACTGACATCAAAATTTTATCCTTATCGCATTTGAATAATTTCGGCCAAAGATGAAATTTCAATGTGCCGGTGACAGATTCAGATTCGTTTCTGGTAGGGAAACAGGTATTGAGGGTTTTTTTAAAATTAGTTTTGTGTAAGTAACAGTATCTAGTGTGAGTAATGTGTTTTAGTCCTAGCCTTTATGTGAATAGATTATTTTATTTATTTAATATTTATTACACAAAATAAAAATCATACAAAAGGTGGACTTAATGCTGTGAAGCATTACGAGTATTTACCAGTCAACCATCGGGCAAAATAGAGAAAATGTGAGCGGCGGTGCAAGAGAAGCTAATAAAAAATGAATAAAATAACAACAGACACAATACTGAATACACTATTACATAGATAATAATATATACTCGTACATATATAAATAGCTATGCATATACATAAATACAAAAACACTAAGGATTAGTTCCTTCAGCAAAGTATTCACATACACATCTTTTAAAGACGAACTTGTTGGGGATCCCCTTTTTAGTAGGAAGAGCATTCTAGAGGCGAGCTGCTTGGACAGAGAATGAGTTGGCCATGAAGCCCGTGTGGTGAGATGGGATAGTAAGAGAAAAGTTGCCGGAAGAGCGAAGCTGACGTAGGTTAGGTACTCGAGAAAGACAATAAAAAAGACAGAAAGTTTTAAGATACGTATTATGGGGGGGTCTCCCTCGAGATCCCTAACATTGTTTGTCCTAAAATCACTTGCCCGAACTGTTTTGCACTAATGGGCATTAGCCCTATCAATCAGTTGCAATAACACTCATTTTCCATAATGTAATGATTGCCCTAAAACTGACTTGCCCAAATGATTTTTTACCATAACTCTTAAAAACCCTAATGTTATTTTGCATATTCTTCGAAATCCCTAATAACGTTTCACCTCATGTCATTTAGCCTAAATGTTGTTGTCCTAAGAGACAGAAGCCCTAGCGATCAATAGCCATAACAATATTTATCCATAATGTCGGTAATGGTTGCACAATTTTTTTTTATTTTTTAGTAATTTAGCGTGCAGAATGCTAACCCAGTTTTGTAGAAAAAACTTTTCCCCAAAATCAAAAATGGCCGAGATAATCGACCTCAAATTTAAAAAAAAAATTGGTTTTGGTCAAAATTACGATGAATGTCGTGTTATTCTGATACCTATTTATTCAAGAATTACATCAAATAATGGGGACTAAAGCTGCAGTGAGCGAGCGAAGCGAGCGAACAAAACCTTCCGGGCAGATCCGACTCGGATAGGTTAGGTTAGAGGTTATTTTTTTTGTTGCAACCCAGAAAACTTTTCCCCGAAATCAAAAATGGCCGAGATATTGACCCAAAATTAAAAAAAAAAAGTTGGCTTTGGTCAAAATTGCGATGAATGTTGTGTTATTCTGATACCTATTTATTCAAGAATACATCAAATAATGGGGACTACATCTGCAGTGAGCGAGCGAAGCGAGCGAACAAAACCTTCCGGGGCAGATCCGACTCGGATAGGTTAGGTTAGAAGACAAAGGCGGGAGCTTTGCTCCCGCCTTAGTCTTCGAGGTTATTTTTTTTTGTTGCAACCCAGAAAACTTTTCCCCGAAATCAAAAATGGCCGAGATATTCGACCTAAAATTAAAAAAAAGTTGGTTTTGGTCAAAATTACGATGAATGTTGTGTTATTCTGATACCTATTTATTCAAGAATACATTAAATAATGGGGACTAAATTTAGGATAAACTACAATAGGCCATACAAAGTTAGGAAAAACGATTATTAGGATTATCGATCATTAGGCATACTGACAATTATGAATATTATGATACATGACTATTATTGCATATAACGTTAGGATGAATAATTGATATGGAAAATGATGATTAGGATATAACGCATTAGGGAAAACAAAAATCATCCATACGATAATAGGAAAATTAAAGATATGGCATATGAGCGTTAGGACAAATGATCATTCGGACATAAAACGTTAGTGAATGCAAAAATAGGTCAAAAAACGTTAGGGATCCAGATATAGATCCTTATTTCATTTGCATGTATATCGGGTTAGAAATTATTTATGTAATATATGTAATGTTACGTTAGTAATTAAATATGTATATAAATATAGAGACAAGTATTTTGTCAAATTTTACGATATTATTTACAATCGCAAAATTAGGCCACCAATTCATACCTACTGTTGACCAACATACCCTACACCTAATTGGAAGACAAAAATATGAATGGTATAAAATATTCATAGGTACAGTCGGGTTAAAAATTGCATGGTCAGTTTATGAATGAATTCAATAATACCTATTTATTTAAATAACTCTTAACGCCGTTAGAATACTGTCTTTGTGACTCACGATTTAATCTATCAAAACTGGTCAACTATCATGATTGAAGGGTTTTTATAACGTTACATAAAATAAAAAATGGAATTCCCCATATTTGCTATACGTACACTTGGACTACTTGGAGATATATTTATTACCTATTTACAAATATGTCTGAATGCTTTTGTAAACACACGTAGGTGGTATTTTTCTACAACAAAGTTTAATTGCAGACTTATATAGGTCAAGGTACATTAACATGTCAAGTACATAGTTATATAATACATGTGACGTTCTTTTGACGCTGGTAAAGAAGTCAACTGTTAAGAATTTTTTAAGCACTTGCTGTAAATTTAGGTACCTATCTACTAATATTATAATCATGTAAATGCGAAAATAATTGTAGTCTGTCGGTTACACTTCCACGACTAAACTGTTTTTATGAAATTTGATGTTCAAATAACTGTAGCCGCGGGGAAAAGACTTAAGGTGGTTTTTATCTCAGAAAATTGCATTGTATTTTATAGTGTTGGTAGGTACAATTAGTTAAGAAATTAGTAGATTATACATCAAGGGTATAATTAAAGCCAATAAAAACTGAGACGTTTTGATTCACCCGAGACGAATTCTACGAGCGGAATAAATGAAAAATCCGCCAAGTGCGAGTCGGACTCGCGCGCAAAGGGTTCCGTACCATTATCAATTTATTATTTAAAAAATACAGTTAAATCAACCTACCTCAAAAACTATAGGAGGCAATTTAATCAAACCAAAAATCGTTGATAGAGCTTATTAATGTGTATAACATATATTTTTTTTTGAATTTTATATTACGTAGTTTTAAAAATAGAGGGGGGGGGACACATTTTTCAGACTTTGAGAGCTGATATCTCGAAAACGATTTGCTTAAATAACAATAAGATGTATAAACCTTCATATAATTTTCAAAGACCTTTCTATTAATACCCCACACGCTTATATACAACAAAATTTTTTTTTTATCCCTCAGTTACATGTATGGCGGGCCCCCACCCCAATAGTTTTTTTTACAATTTAGTATCATAAAATTATTATATTAAGAATTAGCTACACGCATACGAACTTATAGGACACGGTGTACGTTAGACGGCAGTGACGTGAAAGACTCGAAAGCCGAGTTTAGCCGCGTCTGATGAAGCCCCGCGATCAATCCTATTAACACGCCATCGCTTAGCTAACTCTGCGAGTAAGCCGCCGGGCGTGTCTTACAGTCAAGTGAATCCTATCGAAGGAAATACTGCACAATACGCATACGTATATGAATGATACAATGTTCTATTGATATACATTAAATTTAGGTAATAACCGTTTAGGTGCAGCAAAGTAAGTATACAGGATAAGTCAATGTATGTAGTCAGGCATGGAAATATACTAAAACTGTAGGCTTATGATGTCTCTTATCAAATTATGGTCAGTGACACTTCAATCCCTTAGTCGACTCTTACGACACCCGCAGGAGGAGTTGGGATGCTGACAAATGTATTCTTACTGCCGGCTTAGAGTTTTTTTTTTTTTTTTTTTTTATATGAAATAGGCTTACTCATGGCCACAGACTAGCCAAGGGCAGAGACGTGGCCTACGATGGAGTGAGTTTGCCCAGAAGGTGCCTATTCACCCTTGACTTGAAGGTTGACGGGTTATATGATCTTGGAAATATAGACGCCGGCAGGGAATTCCACTCCATGGCAGTACGCATAAGGAAAGAAGACGCAAAGCGCTTTGTACGAACAAATGGAATATCTACCAAGTTTATTATGATGGTACCGCATCTAATCGTCTGTCGTCGTTGCTGTCACGTTCTAACAAGTAACAAGTGCGAAAGTGACGCGTAGTACGATAAATGGATAAAGCGGGACCATCATAAGCCACCTGGCGCGCCAGAGGGCGCCGTTGGTAGCGGAAAGAACTTTCCGGCTTGAGATTATATCACTTCAAACCTCAAACATGCTCACAGTCATAGCATTCTAATACTCGTATGTAAACAAGGGGGCTGAAAAGCAAGTGCATTTCCGTTGCCTGGGAGCTTTTCAAGAGTTTCAAAAGTGCCAATATTTTTTTGAAATTATACGTAAAACGGTACTGCTTACTGAGGTGCTATTATTCAGAACTACCTACATAAATACTAGGTACTAAGGTTCCTACTAGTTCTGAAACTTGAAAAAAAAATCAAAGGCGTCTATTCTGCGTCCCGAAACCTTACTGGCAACGGGAATGTACTTATTTTTGGCCATCCAGTATACCACCAGTTGAGATAACATAAAATGTAGTTAGGTTCAGTTCAAACAATTCAGTAGGCTTAGCACAGGATCAGTGCGGCAATATGTCGCCGCGAGATAGACTATTCATCCCTCTTTTATTCATATAGTTAGTAAGAGATGGAAAATCTATCTCGCGCCGACATACTGACATACCAATCATGTGCTAATAAAGCATACCTACATGTACGTACGGGTTGTAAAGCCTAACAAACTATTTGACCCTCGCCATGTTGCGGATTTTCAGTGACACTAATTTATTTTACTGGCAATGATTACTGTTTGACATCAGCGGCCCTACCGCAAAAATCGAAATTCGTAAATTTCGAGGATTTGTCTCTCTCACTCTAATGACGCCTTCGTTTGAGTGACAGAGAAACATCCTCGAAATTTACGAATTTCGATTTTCGCGGTAGTAGGCCAGGCGTTGAATGTCATCGAATGTCACCGATGTAAACAAAAATAAAATATATCGCGACTTAAACGATTTCATCATAAAAATGCCGAAAAAGATACCAATAGAAGCAAGAAAAATCGTCCTAAATACAATAAAATCTTTAAACCAAAGAAAGGACGAAGGATTGAATAGTATTCCATTGGAAAATGTTTTGCAATTGGTTACTGACATGACATCACATTATTGCCATAGGTAAACTGTTTGTAGCGACACTGTGTCAGGGTCAAATAGAAAGTTGTTAGGCTTTACTACAAATATCAGCGGGTGGACGTTTTCCCGAAAAACTTGCAGAACAATAAGTGCGAAGGTGTAATTGCATGACATACTTATTCATAACTTCATTCAAGAATAGGCCCATGTGTGCTGCGGAGTGTACCTGTCTTATACAACGAGGGGTCGTAATGGAAAAAAACAAATGTGGAGCAAATTATTAGAGGACATTTTTCCTGACGGTGCCTATTATATTATAACATCCATGACATTGAATAAGTCGGCTTTCGGTAACCGGATACATACTACAGAATATTATATTAGGAATACAAATCCTCGATGTGCCTCGACTTGGAAAATAAGGGCTTTTAACAACTTATGATTCCGGTTCGCTACAGCCAAATGTCATAATTCCATGTTCTTAGAATGTCGCAATGTTAAAACAGATTGGTAGTAAAATGTCTAAAATTCCAGGAATACTAATTTTCAGTAGGTCATCAAAACGGCAAAATGACTTTAGGGCAATTTCTCAAAATACCTAAAATGTTATTTACAGTAAGTGTTATTTCCTTGCACTGTGTTTTATTAGCAAATTTAGCATTAACTTGCTAACTTTTTAGGAAAAACTAAATTTAATACAGTTTTCATGGATACTGCATTTTAGGCATTTTGAAAAAGTTAAGTTTTGGCTTAAGTTAATTTGGCTTTTAGACATTTTGGGAATACGGCAATTTGAGAAGTAGGTTTAAGTCATTTCAAGTTTAAACATTATGACACTAATCTGTTTTGGGATTTCGTCGTTTTAGGAATATGGTATTACGATATTTGGTTGTAGCGAACCGGATTCCAATACGTTAATATACAATATTTCAATATCAAAAGTACTACGAACAAATAAAACATGGAAGCCGCACGCCATAGTAAATTGCCTTTCAAAAACGGTCCTGAATTTTAGTTGACAAATGTCATCCCCTCTTTAATGCATCACGGCAATGAATTTCAATGTCAACATATAAAAACTTAAACCGCCATTTAAAAATAGTTGTGATTGGTCCATCAAACTTTTTATTGGCTATATTCTATAAACATTTGTCAAAGGTGTTGCGCCGAAATATGCGCGGTGTTAAGAAAAGCGCTATGTCCTGCCATCTTGGCACATTTGAACAATAGATATTGGGGGCATTTTTGATGTGGCGTTAGACGTCCATGTTATTTATGGTCGCAGTAGAAGTACTACGGTCGACAACTGTAGTAGCCGACTGTTCCAAGTGATCAATTATTTAAAATTTCAGCAAAGTAGTTAAGTACACCATTTTTTGGTTGATGGACAACACAAAACTATTCTGCTTTGGACAAGATCAGAATTTATTTTCTAAGACGAAAAATTACTGTGTAGTGTGTACTCGTCAAATATAATTTAGTTAGATAGGAGACTGTAACGCATCGGAAGCTTTATCAAAGTTAAAACAAACTAGCATCCGCTGACGTGACGTTCTGTTCTCAGAATGACAGTGACGTTCACGCCTGGTGATGACAGCGATGACTGCTGACCTGTATATAGGTATAATATTGTCTAGTTGACGCTGGAAAGACAAGGTAGATATCATAGTCAGTCATGGGGTCATGATCACCACATGGGATATATACCTATATACAATATATTATATGTATAGGTTGGATGGAATTAAGTTCAATGTCAACACTGAAAAGATTGAAAAAAGGTATCATCCCAGAAAAATTAAATAGGTAGATAGGTTATTATTACGGTGGCGATGCTAAATAAGCCCACCTGATAGTTGCAGCTCTGTGGTTGCAGGGTATAAATCAGAACATGGATGTTAACGACTTCAGGGGATTCACAAGCCGAAAGACGTTGGGTGTTGGGCTGCCTTGCCCGAGAGTGCATAATGTCAAAAGAAGATGATAGTTATTAAGGTGCCGTTTAACAATTATAAACATTGTGACCGTGAATTCTCCCTAACTGCTTATACACGGTGTTACGCGAGCATTGCGAAAGATTTTAAGTATGCATTCTAGACATCAAAATAAACAAAAAATATTATGAGACCTAATGTCAATTCCACCGAAAAAAAATTTTTTTTTTTCTTTTTTTTTAGGCCGCTTTGAATACTTTTTAACATTTCCAGTACTTTTTATCATAACAACAATTTGTTTAAATTATTTATTTCAATTGTTTTTTTAGGTAGAGGTTATTTCGTCAAGTCTATTCGTATTTTTTGATTGTCAGGCAAAAGGTGTGGTAATATTAGAACACATTGTGGTAGCATTGTAATCCAAAAGAAGTTAAATGACGAGTTACGTCGAAAAACTTATTTCGAAAAAAGGTTGATTATCTCTGAAACCAAGCCGAATCCAGGAAATTTTATATAACATTAAAGACTCTAAATATGGTCAGGAATCCAGCATTAAAATCTTTCGGAATGCTGACGTTACACCGTGTATTTACAACCTAAAAGCTATTTACTTAGCAACAATGGTCGAAAACAAAATCCGAATATAAATCCCTTAATTTAGTTAGGTGCAAATATTTTTCGGAAGAAAGGAAAAGACAGAGAAATCCAAAAACAAAGTTAAGAAACATTGGATCACAGTTGTTCTGGATACAACTTTTTTCTTTAATAAGGTCGGCACAAAATGAAAATGCAAACCAATAATCGGAGCGTCAAACCCGAGTAGGTACCCAAGTGTAGGTTTTATCTCGCAACGAGTTCAGTCGGATAAGGTAGCTACCGTTATCAGTGAGATGTTTTTATAAGAGTTACAGCCGACTGTCACCTGTCGGCTTGATTGATACACGAGGACTGGTGATATGGAAATAACCACAGGGTTGAACCGGCCTTGAAATTCCAGTAATCTCTCCTTTATCTTTGGTATGCCGCTGATTGGGCTTCTTAAACCTTATGAAGGTAATTACCTATTATGTAAGCTCTTACACTTTAGCAAAGTAAATTAAGAGCAAGAAAATATCACGCGAGGGATGGAATTTCCAGCCAATGTTGATATTATAAAAAATATTTCCTGTACACGAGTTTGTAAAAGTTTACGCAAGTCGGTTTTCCAGTTGAATAATATTTAGGTATCAATCAAATCAGGGGAAAAGTTCGTAAAACCAATAAAATGTGATTGCAACAATTTCTCCTACTTAAAGGATCCATCTGTTCAGTGTTGATATATTATGTAGGTACCTATACCTATGATAAAGACCATTTTCTGTGCCTATGTTAACTAAATATAAATAGATGCTCCTTTAGGTTTTTGTAACTATAATACAGATAATATACAGATAATCCAACAAATATTTTATTGGATTATCTGTACTTTTGTATTACACACACGCTTTGGTGTTTTGCAATCAGACACATAGTGAGTGTGACGGATAGATTAAATCTTTTAAGTTAAAAGTAGGTAAATAATAAACGTCACTTAAAATACAAATAAAAACTGATGGAACGTTACATTTCCAACACATTTGGTTTTCTAACCCAATGTATTAATGTTATAGAAATAAATAAGTATGAATATGAATGTGAAAAAAAAATATAAATTAAATTTTAAAGATACCTCCAACACCGATATATCTATATTTTATTTAACTGTACTTTGTCTGTGCTCTTCCGAATATTTTATTAACGTCAATAATATTTCTCATACAAATTCAAGGTGTGAAATGCCATCCAAACGAGACTGAAATTAATCAACTTTTGTGAGAAAAACGCGAAAACATAATTTGCATATACGTAAAGGTCGGAACGAATTCTGAATGCGAATTTAATCTATTTCAATTTCTCAGCTCGTGCGTTAGCGTGTTTCCTCCTCTGGAAGCTTCTATTGGTGTTCCTCACAAACGTATTCAAATGAATCGTCCAGTGTCTTTTTGTAAGAGTGTCACGAGTACGTGCAGCAGCCTTGTCACGCTCTTCTCCATTGTGACACCCCGACAATGTCGCTTATTTTCCTCACTAAGCAAATAATATAATTTATTAACGTCCACATTAATAGATATTTGCAACGAGATATTTTGAAATGGGAAAATATGTGTTTTCTGATATCGTATTCGAACAATGGGATGTGCTTTGAAGATTAGTTCAACTAATATTTTGCTAGCGGACTGGTGCCGGTAAACAAATTACAAATCACATTGCTGTTGGTACAAAATAGATGAAATAAAATAATAAAACTACATAATATTTTCTTCGGTTACCATAGTTATTCATGAAATAAAACTATTTTAACGGATTACATCGCGTACTCATTTAATAAATATACGCGATATAGTCCGTTAAAAAGAACACTTAGAATAGTGGATTCCTATATCATAGAGTCGGTCTAATTTCTAATTGTTGATCAAACAAAACCAGTGTAAGCTGAGTGGTGCCAAGCTTAATACCGGTGCTCGGATACAGGATCAACAGGCGGAAAACCGATTAAAGTTCCGTTTGAAAGAAGCACATTGGCACACAGCACACAGTCTAAGTAAAAGACTTCTTGGAGCTCTTTCTTTGGAGGCTACAAAGGAGTATTCCAAATAGGTACTACAACGAATTCGCAAGAATTAATTAATTCCTATAGGGATACGAATTAATTTGTTCTCTAATTACTAATTGCAACTTTGTACTGCATAAGTATAATAATAGTTTTAGGCATACCTACCTAAAACTATTAATTAATTAAAGCCGCAAAATTGCAAATATAACTTAGTAAATTGCGGCGTAGGTACCTAAAATAATGGGTTACACCCGAAAATCTTTCACATAAATATGAAAGCTAGTTACGACTTACGACAATAACTCTTAAAGTAAATTAGAATTGAGATTGTTATGTAAATAAAGTGTACTGAATGAATATTTACATTGAATTATATTCTAAGCTGATTGTAGGCTCTTACACAAAATCAGAATCAATCGCGCACAAAAGTCGCCCGTAAATCGTTTACGCATTACATTTGATCTCACCCAATAAAGCGTGGATTCCCATTTGATCGTGTCAAATGGGCCGTGCAGGCGTGGGAGCAATAAGATCGTCTGTTTGTTTATATACGGTATCGGAGGAAACAATCAGTCGCGGATCGCGCTCTGGGACGCAATAAGCGTAATCCCCGAGGCGGACTGCGCTGACAAACATAGCTGTTGCAGAAGTGGCTTTTAAGAAAATTTTAAAGTTTTTTTCAATTTGCAGTAGAAACGGGGCATGTATGCCTCGTCCAGATCCGACCGTGCAAGATTTTCAATAAGTTTTCTTCTGTATTAGTTATAACAGCAAGTCTGAGCCGTAGATGCAACCGGTAAGATGTATGTAACGGCTGAGCGAAACAAGTAAATACGTTAATTATCATAGTAGGATGCGTTAAATAATAATCTTCTATGCTGAAGCCTACATTGCTCAAAAGCAGACGCAACGCGTTTCTTGGAGACCATCGTTTAAATATTAAATATTTTTAGCAGACACTTGAAATATTCAAAATATGAATCCAAGTCTCAATTTGTACAAGAGACTGGTATGCTATGACCAGCTATGGAAGTCCATAGTTTGATACTGCTGGCACTGGCGGTACAAGGAGTGACTATAATGGCTGAAGACCCTGTAAGGGCATCTCTTGTAGTCTGTATCTTTTGTTCGTGTTTATACCCCATAGTTCATAGCTTAGTAGCTCGTGGTGAGACCAGTGCCTTAGCCATGGTTGTTTTCAATGTATTGAAGATTGTGTAGGTGTCAAAATACTATGGACACCTATCATCAAATTAGTACCTGCACAATACAAGCCTAAAAACAGTTGTGCTTATTGTGGGATTAGGTCGATTTCGTAAGATTGTTCTTTGATATTTGTTTATGAATTAAACAGGATTTAAATTGACATTGATTGTTGTAAAATGTTTCTGAGTTTAAAATAATAAAAGTTTACCAGAGAGCATATAACACGGTGGGCTACTATTGAATGAAACAAAGAAATGTACTTAAATCAAAACTTTTGTACGGTTTCAGTAAATAACAACAATCCAGAATTAAGTCACCTCCCGCTCCATTGAAAGGGCTATTCTCGGAACCCGTCTGAAGGCGAAAATATGTAAATAACACAAATAAAGCCTATTTACGCGCCGAGATTACTTTGAGGAATAATCTTACATGCTTATGCCGTACAAACGTACCTTTATTTTTCAAATAAATTATACTTTTCCCTGTAACGTGACGAGTCTGACCTTTGCGTTAGATTTATTTTCGAGTTTTCCAGTCAAGCTTAGGAATACAAATTTAGGCAGATAGTAAAGGTAGATTGCTAAACCTAAACCAAACTAACCCAGCTAAATCATTATTCACTTACCCACATGGCCTATTGCCTAATTCCTGTACTATCTAAAGCAAGTAGGAAATTATTAAAAGTGATTGATGTTTTGATTTGCATTTAATATTTTCGTAATCCTTGAACATTATATTCCTTTGTTATTCTTTTTAATAACAACGGGCTAAGTAATTAGTGCCAACCAGTAATAATTAGGAACTAGCGTATTTCTTGCATAAATACAAATAATTAACGTTGCCACCCCCCGTCACCACAAATTTTGGCAAATAACTATATAACAACTTCATGCAATGTCAATTAATTACATTTAACAATGCAAAATATTACATAACCGACTCAATTTAGTCAATCTAGTTTAAATGCTATGATACTTGGGTGTGTATTCCCACTTAAAAGTAAAGAATAATGGCGAAGTCTTTTCTAGCGCATTGAAGATCTTTCGTAGTTGTCGCGCAGGGCGGGCGGCCGGCGAGGGCGGCGCGCGCGCTCCAGTCCACTTCCGCTCGCCGGCCGCGATAACTACTGCCCACTGCCCAACTAAACTACTTCGCAACTTACCTCGTTACCGACTAAGTGTTATCAAATTCTAAAATTAGAACAAAACAAGTTATCTTCTCAAATAAACACGAAACAGTTTCAAGGTTTAGGGACATTGTGTAAACAGTTGGAAAATCTCTAATGAGATAGTGAGATGGCTGATAAGCTTCATGAATATCAAGGGGTGACAGGCCGGCTGCATGGAGTGAGGGATAAGTGCAAGGAAAAGTGGACGCGATGGAAAGAGGAACATCCCAAAGGAGTAAAGGAGACCTTCAAGGATTCCCTGTTCGGGATCCCTGAATCTGAGGGTCCGGGGAGAGTATGGCAGGATAGCGCATATAGTGACATATTCAGGTAAGTTTGACTGGATATCTTACTAATTTAATTATTTATCTAATTATGTCATGGCGTTTGTATGAACTTGTAGATATTTTAAAGTGACAGGCCAGAAATGCTAAGAATGCTTCAGACGAAGCATCGCAATAAATTCGTAATTACTTCAATGAAGTTGTGATTATGTAATCAAATTTATAAACAAAACAGTTGCAACAGTTTGAAAAAGTTTCGCGAGACTAAAGACGTTAATTATATTGAAATCTGAACAAACTTTAATATAGTTGAAGAGGCTTTGCATTCTGCTGAATAACGTTTTAGTGAAATTTGGAAGCCCGAATATCTCTGTTTAATTCAACGAAACGAAAATCTAATCTTCAGAAGCGAAATGTTGCATGTGCTTATGTGCTCCATAGTCAATAAGCCATTTTTATACCAACGCTGCAAGTTGTCGAAGGATTCGGTTCCCCTTTCATACCTATAATAACTTTGCAAATTGACTGAGATTGATAGCGGAACCTGAGAGCACCCGGGGGAGAGTTTTATAAAAGTCACCTTATTAACTTACTGAAAGTAGTATCTTACTCAGTTGTACAATTAGAAAAGCAACCTTGTTATCTGCTGTGTAAATATCAAATCGAAGTACGAAGACATTATTCTATCAATAGGCTTTCAACGGCTATAAAAATTACTTGTGTTTGGTTCAAATTGAGCTGTAATTTTCGAATTTATAAAATCGGAAATAATACCATCTGCTGATCGCACAATATTTTAAAATAATAAGAAATAGCTTGGAGCAAAAATATTTTCTTTTGGCATTGATCTATTTAACGGTGGCGATAGATTTGTTTACTTATTTACTTGTGAGGCGGGGTTTGTGAGGAGGACGATTCTCGCTATTTACTCTTCACAATAAGTTGTCAGATAACTTGTGGTGTTTATTTTGCCACGTTCGTACTCCTTCAAGTATAAGTTAGAAATGGTACAATTTGTACGTTTAAAAAACAGATTCAAAATTTTATTTTAATGAGTTTATATGATCCGCCGTGGTCCTAATGAAACTCAGAGGTGTAGCTCGTTAGCGATTTTTTTTTCATGCCGACTAAGCGGTTTAAAGGGTATTTTGAAACCCATGTGACGCCCTGCGTGGCGGTAATGTAAAGGCTTGCGCCTGAATTGTAAGAGGTCCGTAAGAGGCCCAGTGAATGAAGACCAAAGCCTTGTACTTTGTAGGGTTGATGGTTCGGCGTTCGTGGTTAGAACGTGTCAGGTAAATACAACAAAGGATAAAAATGATACGATGGTTTCATCATAAGCTTACAGGTGACAGAAATTTAAAGTAACTTCATTTATGCACTGCACATTACCATTAACGCCTTCGCTGCAGCCATTACTTACACCGTAAGGGCTAAACGTTAGTTTCGAGCGCAGATTATTAATTAACAAGCTTTCATAGTACCTACTCGTATACTTGTTCCTTGAACGCTGTACAGTCACGTCGATTAATACGTAATACAGTGAATATAATGTCACGGGCAGCATTCAATTCGTTAAAATATTACTGGCACCGACCGTAGGTACCTGTTAGAAAACTCATATACCTACCTACTTTAGACGGAGGGCCACCTGTCACCTGTGAAAGTAATAAGCTCTATCAAATATAATGCACGTGATCATAAAAGTGACGATAAATTATATCTTATGATGTTGAATTCGAAATGTAGTAGATTTCCTTTTATGGATGGACCTGCAATACTGCAAAAAAAAGTTAAGTTTTATAAAATGTGCTCAGCGTACAGCGTAACTGATTTATGTATAATGTATATACGAACTGTTTCACATTCGCACAAGGAAAGGGGAACTAAGATTTATCCGACAGACATATTTAATTCGGCGCTGGTGAAACAGGCCTGTAAGCTTCCACCGTTTTCACTCATATTTTAATATGAACCAGGACTTAATCGAATACACGTACTACCTACGTATACATTTATTATACACCGTGTTTTTATTGATTTCCGTTAAATCGGACAGGTTACTTGGGACATTAATAGAAGTTGTCTGGTATATCGGCTTTTGTTCATTTCGTAACAATTTTTTTTTAATTCATACATAATAATTGAAATGTCAAGTGAGAGAACCTTAAGAATAAGATCTTGGGTGACTGACGGCACATGTTAAAATAAGTTTCATTAGTATAATATCTTCGGACAACATACACACAAATCGACCTAGTCCCACGGTAAGCTCAATTAAGGCTTGTGATGTGGGTACTAGGCGACGATATATATAATAGATAGATAAATATAGATACTTACATAAATAGATAGCCATGACCAAGGAACAAATATTTGTGATAAATACATACACAAATAATGCCCTCGCCGGGATTCGAACCCGGAACCTCCAGCTTCGTAGGCAGGATCACTACCCACTAGGCTACGGAGGCTGACATATAATAAAGGTTGCAATACACTTGTTCATTCATTCAAAATAATTATTCTTTTAATAACTCAATAACAGTAAAGGTGCATGCAGACCAAAAGAGCATTCGCTGTTTTATTCCCCTACTCTACGAAATTCGATCGTTACACGAAACGTGATTCGTTAATTTCGTAGAGTGGGGGATACAACAGCGAATGCTCTTTTGGTCTGCATGCACCTTAAGAGTTACGATACTAGTTTCTTAGAGAATTTGATTATTATGGACCTAAATAAGCTTCCCTATGTTAGTCCGCTGCTGGACGTAGGCCTCTCCTATTAACTATGCGTATACACGTAGACGGAGGTAAATGCCCATAATCGCCACGCTGGGCAAGCGGATTGGCGATCGCAGTAATGTTCCACTATGATGACGCTGCTGCCCATCATCAATCTTGTACAATGGTCAGTGACACTTAAGTCCCTTAGTCGACTCTTACGACACCCGCAGGAGGAGTTGGGGTGGTGACAAATTTATTCTTACTGCCGTCACCACACGGCAACCATCCCTTTAAATCATTAAAGACACGGTGTATAGGTACTACAGCAGAATTGCATCGCAAAATTGAGTTAAGATAATCCGTCTACACCTAGTGTTTGACAAGATGAACGGCGAACGTTTCATGCCTTAGTATGAAGATGTAAGTACGTACGTACCAATATTTAAAATAGATGGTATCACTCACGAAAACATGCGGACTTGTCAAAAATAACCTGTGATATGAATACCAACCAAAGCACGCATCTTCGTAAATGAAACATGATTATTCTCTTTGTTATCCTTAGTTAGCTATTCTTTTCATTTACTCTAAGGTTAACTGGACAAGATCCCTCAGAGAAAGATAGGCTCACCTGTTTGCTTATATTTAAAATTGAATTGCAACTCAATATTGTGTACCTACATATAATTCTCGCTACAAATATATGGTACTACTACAAATATATTCTACTACTTATCTCTGTTGTAACCACGGAGTTGAGATTGACTGATTCCTGAAAAAAAAATTGGTTGTTCTAAAATCTTGTTTGAATTGATAATCCATCTTGACTCCACATGAGCTTAACAAGATCTTAATCGCGGAAGCTAAGCGAACTTTGTTAAATTATCTTGAATCCATCTACTGAGTTTTATGGTGGTTTAATTATTTATTTTAGCTAAGATCTAATTTAATTTAAGAATGGAACGATATTGTATAAACTAACTATGGGATCTACCAAGATCTTGCATAGGGTGAAACTTCGTCATATTAAATATATGTGCATATTATTATTTTAACCAAGATCTTGATGAGTTGAAGTAAATAACGCTGACCAATCCAACTACAGACATAGTTCCATCTAACAAGATCTTGCATATAGTATATATTTATGAAAGTTCATCAAATTAAATTTATGAGCATATTGTTTCAGCTAAGATCTTAATAAGGTAGAGCACACAGCGTTGTTTAAAACAACTGTGCTCTTATTCAATGTAGATATGGACACTAATATAAAAAAAACTATATTTATTTACTTTTCTACTCCCGTACTTTTATTGGTAATTTATAGGGTCGTGAACACACCTTTAAGTCCCTACCTTAAAGATGTCAAGATCAAGTCTATAATGCCATATAAACGCATTCGGGCATACACGCAGTGCGTTTTTGGGATTTTAAGGCACCTCGTTTATACAAGCCGTAATGAAATACATAGAGGAGCTTTCTTTTTTAATTTTGACGTCTCCCGCCCGACCTTGATTATTAATAAAATTGTGTTTAACCAAGAATATTTCTCCAATTTACAATTTTATTTGAAAATAAGTGTGTGGTCGTAGAAAAAGTATTGTATGCAACATTGTTTAACTGAGTCAAAAAATGCTCGTGGCGTCTTCAATAACAATTTTCGGCTTCGCCTCAAATTGTTACCCACGCCACTCACCTTTTTTGGCCTCTCTTAAACAAGAGTTGCATCAAATACTATTAGCGAAGATCTTGTTTAATTTAATAATATAACGTTGTTGTATTAACCAATTACGAGAGTCCCATCTACCAAGATCTTGCATATGGTATTCGTGAAAATCCATCATATTAAATTTATGTAGGTACATATTGTTTAACATTAGGTACCAATATTTTTATTTGGGATCGATAAAAGAGTCTAAAACAAGTTTAGCTAACTCAAAAGCCTGTAACTTGTAATACAAGTGGAAGTCTTTTTTAACACTATAAAGAAGATAAAGAATTACACTAGGTACAAGCTTTTGAGAAATACAAGTTGTGCTTTAATTTTCAATTTGCCGGCAAACAAAAATCTGTTGACATTTGACAGTAATCCTATCATGAAGGATTGTGTACACCCTAACCTTTTCAAAAAGCCATAAAAAATCAATGAGTAAAATAAATAAGAGGCGTTGATGCGCGATAATCGTAGCGAATTTCAACCAATGATTTTCATAGTTAACTTGCATTGCATGATGAACAGGATCGCGTCATCATTGGGCTAAAAGGTTTACCTGTCGTTCAGTTACATACTTTATATTTATTTACATATATTATATCGTCGCTTGGTATCCACAATACAAGCCTTAAAAATTGAGCTTACCGTGAGATAGATTTATATGAGAATGTCGCCTGATATTTATTTATCGATGTATATTATATCGACCAGACTTGCACATGCACAATAATGCCATCTACTCCGTGAAGATGGTATTTGCAATAGTGCCTAAATATCGAGTGCTCAGTAATTGCAATTGTAGATGGTAAATGGGTCAAAATTATTTTCTTTGTCTTATTTTGTGTCCCTAAAAAACGTGACGCAGTGGTGGTTTTTGTAAGAGATGATGTTTTGTTTTCAATTTTTGATGTATAGATTAAAATCTATAGCGTGAAAAAGAAATACATGTGCACCGGTTTTTTATTTATTATATACTGAGTGTAAACAGCAACTAACAGCGTGACAGAGTGGTATGAAACAAGACAACGAAAATATTTTTGACCCAAATATCTAGGGATACTAATAATTTATTAATTCTATTACACAGAAGGAAAAGTCGTATCGAGCTGATGAGGATATCAGCGGCTGTGATGGGAATAGAGTTTTCATACGCCGGCGAAACTGCGTTCGTCTCCCCGACTCTCCTTCAGATTGGGGTGCCTCACCAACAGATGACGCTGGTGTGGGCGTTGTCCCCACTTGTGGGCTTCTTCATGACCCCATTGCTGGGCTCCATCAGTGATAGGTGCGGCTCGCGGTTTGGGAGAAGAAGACCATTTATTGTTATGATGTCCATTGGCGTGTTCTTAGGTAAAGCCTGATATAATTATGTATGGTGTGTATGTGTATTTTAAGAAAGCATTAAAATAAGTCCAAAAATTACAAGACGATCAGAAAATAGGAACCAAGGTGTCGGTAGTCGTAGGATTAAATCGTTCAGTCAGCCTCCGTAACCTAGTTGGTAACGATGCTGGAGGCCCAGGTTCGAATTTCGATGAAGCCATTGTGTAGGTTTTACAAATTCTCAATTCAATTTATTTCTCGGTCATAGTGTTGTTTTTTTAGGTAGGTATATAATTGTATTATACCACAAGCCTTAATTGAGTTTACAACGAAACTAGATTGATTTGTTGATATTATTATTTTTATCATAGCTTTTCAGCTCCTCACACATGTAGGTAGCTAATATGTATTGTACTTAACGAAATAAATAAATAAATAAATAAATATCTTGGGACATCTTACACAAATCGACCTAGTCCCACGGTAAGCTCAATTAAGGCTTGTGATGTGGGTACTAGGCGACGATATATATAATAGATAGATACATATAGATACTTACATACAAAGACAGCCATGACCAAGAAACAAATATTTGTGATAAATAAAATACACAAATATTGCCCTCGCCAGGATTCGAACCCGGAACCTCCAGCTTCGTAGGCAGGGTCACTACCAACTAGGCTACGGAGGCTGACCCGATAAACATAGGTACTTTAATTTAGAATGGAAAAAAGTGAGCACATTACATGATCTAGGTGTGCGATAACATGTTGCTGAAAAGTAAAAAAAGAAGTTGTTTGATTGTGCCCTCTTTAGCCATTTTTACATACATCAATTCAATCGTTTCCAGGGTTAATTCTAGTGCCAAACGGGGAAGCCATAGGATACGCGCTCGGGGACGAGAGGCCAGCCAACCGCACCGAGACGCCCTCGGTCCTCGGCCCCCGGAGTTCTATCCTGGACTCCACTGAGACCAATTATCACCCCTGGGGCGTGCTGTTCACGGTGCTCGGAACAATCTTGTTGGATTTTAACGCTGATGCCTGTCAAAGTCCCGCAAGGGCTTACTTGCTCGATGTTACTGTACCAGGTACGTCTTAATAAACATAATTACACGTTAAATGACCCAACTAAAATGTCTCTGTTTGGCCCAATGGTTGACTGGTTAGAAGGCATTCTCGCATTAAGTGGGTCAATCACTTTTATTATGTCACTCGTTGCCATAGTTACGTTCTCCTGGGTCACCCTTAAAATCACAGTTTAGCAGCATTCAAATTGACAAAAGTTTGAATTTTTTGACAGTTATGTGGCCTTTCCAAGGTGCATGATACTTTCGTCTAACAAACTATCCCACTGTTGTCCACTGGGTGATGTGACAGAATAACAACAAAAAAATGTGATTGACCCAAGTACGTCATTTTCTGTTTTGAGCAATAAAGTTTAAACAAATAAATAAATCAAATTTGGAAAATTGTGATTCATGGTACTTATTTATAGTGGATGTTTTTTTGTTATATTATATAACGTTATTAATCAGAGTGTAACGAGGACAATATTATAGAACAATAGTTTGTTTATCTTTTGCTGCCTATAGGCAACTCCTTCAGCTCAAAGGTTTTTTAACTGGAATTTACATGTTAACCTTTTGACCGCCGTAGTCTGATATATCAGACAATCAATACCCAGCTCGTATCGCCGCAGTCTGATAAATAAGACAATTTTTTTCATGTTTTCCTCAAGATATGCTTTACTTTTACAGAGTTTACTTTGGTTCTTTGCATAAGTCTTTGATTAAGTAACAGGTGAGACCGATCTGTTGATTTTATTATATTTTCTAGATGAAAATAAACTTCAATTATACCATTCGATTATGTATGATTTTACCCCAAGTCTCGTAGCCAAAGTCTTATATAAAAGACACTAGTGATGTGACGATGATTGGTATTGGCATATCTACGTCGACTTTCTCATTCGATATTTAGATTAACGACGTAAGATTTATGCATGCGACTAACCTTACTTAGCTAACCTATTTGATCACTTCGATATGTTCTTATAAAATTATCACGTAAGTTGTCTAGTATTCTACAATATCGTCCGCTGAAGAATTATTTAGAATTTTAGAAGGAGCGGACGAAAATGAAGATTTCGAATCTGTCTAAAAATAATCTGCCGTAACCAGAATCTATCCTTAACTGAATCAAGTTACCCAATGACTTAAGTAGCCACACCAAGTGTTGATACATTCGCTTCATACGCAATTGCCATGTAGATACTGGTTCGGCAGTTCTAGGTCCACGTTCAGCGTCCGGAAACTTGACACTCAACACGACATGCCATGATGGCCTCGCAGTACATGATAGAGTACCTACCTAATCCTTGTCATTGTGATACCATTCACTCTTTGGATATTTTGATTCCATGGATGTTTTGACCCTTGGACATTTTGACACTTGGACATATTTGAGTCCTTGGAAGTTTTCAAAGTTGAACTTAGAAATAAATATTATTTGAATTGTATTAGTGTCTACCTACCAGGGTTTATCAGTTAAGTCTGTTTTTTTTATAGATGGTAGAATATTTGAATTGATAAATAAGGGAAGACTCTGTTATCGTGGTTCATCGGTAACCCCTAACAAGTCATTGTATTCCGCAATAATAATTAACACAGACTACGCCATCGTCTTAAAAATGAGACCGCATGTGACGTCAAAGATGTAAAATAGAAAATTTTAGTGATGTGGATTACCTACTCGATATTTCAAAATTATGTCAAGTCAACAAAATATATAAGGTTGGTACTGTTTAGTAGTTTAAACAATTGAGTACTATAATGTTGAGCTTACAATATTTATTTATCAAAAGAATTGTAAAATTTTATGATTTATTAAGCCAAACAACAATCAATCCTCTCCCTACTAGTGCCAACTTATCAACGAAAAAAACAATGAAGCCTTCGCCAATGTCTGAAATAGTAGACCGCTCATGACGTCACAGGTACGAAATGAGAAATAATAGTGATGTAGCAACGTCCATCAATAAATTTGCATATCTGGTAAAATTCACAGAATCAAACCATTAATAAAAGGGACGAAACCATAATAAAGACATTGGTAAACCTGATTTCATTATAATAATATAATATTTAATGACAAGGTGGTAAAAAACGAAGTTAATCACAGTAAACTATAAAAAATAAAATATTTTATCGTAAGTTACGTGGCAAGCACTACACAGTTTGTTATAATTTAGTATAGGCACGCCGAGCACGTCCGATGACATCCCAAGCGGCGTTCAAAAGGTTAATACCTCACAATACACAGTAACTAGAACAGTGTTTTGTATACAATAAAGAATTTACATAGGTACATACATAATTTCAAAGAGATAAAGGTAATGTTATATAATATTTTGTAACACAAATGTGAAAGCACCATTAAGATACGAAATTCCGCATGGACAAAGTATTTGTAATAATTGAATCGATGAAATTAGTAAGTGTAAGTACTAGACATAGAAATCGCCGGTAGGGACTTCCTTCTGGTACTGAATTCTTCGATAAGTGAAAACTTACTCATTTCGAAATGACATTTCATATTAGCTGATATTTTGAGCGGCTAAAGAGAATATAACTAAAATATGCTAATTACTACGCAGCAATGTTATCCATGATTTTTTTAGGATTTATAAAAATCGATTAAAAATCAACTTTGACAACAAACTATGTTTTCATATTGGATCAATTTCCATGCGAAGTAAGCTTAGCTTAAATTTCGACTGCTTTACAACTAAGCCTAATTTAGATAAATTCATCTCGAAGTCATATCATAACGTTACTTCTGTCAAAAGAAAGAATAACTTATCGATAAAATAATATCTAGTGGAAGTCCCTAGCAAAATTTTGTTCGTGCCACCGTGACTTCTAATACAAGTTGATAAACGAATACGAAACAAACACGCTCTCTTTATTAGGTAGGTAGATACTTTTATAGTGTGTGAGTAAACCAGGAAACGGTATAAATAAAATGACTAGTTAAGCCACTACTAGGTACTGTATATCCATTATTGTACATACACCGCGAGAAGGCATAGAAGAAAAAATATAGATCAAGTAGGCATTGCGAAAATAAATTTTAGTACTCCCGTACTTTTATTTGTCATTTACAGGGTCGTGAATTACAGATGTCAAGACAAGTCTATATTGTCTATTCCCTATTAACGCATTCAGCATACACGCAGTGCGTTTTTGGATTTTAAGAAAATACTACCCACGCCACTCACCTTTTTTGACCTCTCTTAAACAAGGGTGGCATAAAATACAATTTGCTATCCGGCACTCTCTCTTTATGTTATGTTGTACTAAATTAGCTACATGTATCAAATTATCTTATTATTTGATGTCAACCCGTTATATGTGCCTAACGGCAATCTATTTGTTCCTATCTAATTTAGTTTAGTTGATTCATTCCTTATCTGCCCTGGATTTTCCGCTTCAGTTTCTTATTCACGGAAAGCAACCTTATAATAACACTTGCGTTGGATAGGTAGTGCTTAAAATAGCCCACTCGATACATAACGTTGTAGATAAAAGCGGATTACTCACGAGTCAGCAGTGCCACTGACACTGGTTATAGTTAGTTATTTACTTCGGCATATCTCCACCTAATTCTATGTATAAAGCATCCGTATAGTACGTATAGTTTAACTGGATTACCGATCACCATCAGAGTTGGGCAAAAAGTAATATTATTACTCCTTCCGATTACTTTTTTTAATATTTATTACAAAGTACACATAAAAATGTAATTTATAGAAGTAATCATTAATCATATTACTTTTTGCCCAACTATGTCGGTCACATTGGTTCACGATGTTTTAATAGTCAAACTATTGTGAAGGGTTGCTTCTGTGGTCAAGAACTAAACTGACATAACCGAAAATGAAGATAATAATATTAGGAGTCAAATTTTGAACTGTTTTATACAAACATAAGAATGATCATTAAAATGAATTCATCCTAATATTTCAGTAATATTTGAATTATGATTTGTCAATAGGTAATTATAAATTGATTAAAGTAGAAATTACGAGTGTACGACTGCATTTGGTTTACTATCATATCTGATAAGAATAATGAAATTTAACACTGGGTAACTATTGCCGGTAGGTACTAATGGTATCGACAAAATTGAATCCTTCATATCTAATCCACCATAGAATCTTGGGTCCGTTTCACGCAAACTTGTATTGAAAGTGGAACTAGCTTTTTAACATAATTAATAATTAGATAAAGATTCCCGCTTGTATTACAAAATACAACCTTACGTACGGCGGCGATATTGCCAGAGTAAGTCCCGATAAATACTTTTGACCCACAATGTAGAATGTAGGTAGGTATTATAAAACCGGAATCAGAATTCGAAAGTACCTACTGTAGACACAACAAATGACACAACATTTACTAAGAAAAGAGTTGTTTATAGATGTAGTGAGTGATTCATTAAACTATTGTCTGTTAAGTCTTTGCACTTAAACTATGAATTAAATGAATATAACTGTGAATATATCCTAGATTGAAGATAGACTGTTGTGTCAACAGTACTTTCGAATCCAATTCTAATCGCGGTTTGATAATACTTGCACGATAGATATCAAAAGATATACAGCTCAAAACTCGGTCCTAGCTGTAATAAAATAAGTGTGCTTTACCATGAATTGTCGCCACGTTAATGATGCGAACTTACTTTCTATTAATCTCGCTGATTACTCCCATATTGGTGCGAGTGACCCGCAGTGTTATTCACTAAGGGAACCGCCTTGCTGTCAGCGCTGCGGCAGCGTTGAGCCTAAAAATGGTATTCCCTAATGTACTTTAAGTTAAACGACACTAGTGCTCCGCGACGAATGCGGCGTGAGCTGGAACTACACTGCGTCGAGAGTTTGACGTTTAATGTACGAACTTCTTATTCTCTAACGAAAAACAGCGACGAACTCGCCCACAACCTCGCACACAGCCTCGATTTCTAATGTCAAATAAAATAGCTAGGATTTTAGACAAGGCTGTCTCGACGTCGAGCTCGTTGACGAACGCAGCGTCGCCGTCGAATGTGTGAATAAGAGAATAGCATTGCCGGATAAAACGAAAATCCGCGCCAATAACGCGGCGGTAGCTCATGATTCATGATACGGCTACAGTAGCCCTACCATGAGATGTGTGTAGCTGTAGCTACCTTATTAACGCGCGTTTACATAATTTACATTCCATCCATCCCGCTCGTCCCAATACGCGAGTACGACCAGCAGTGTTATTCACTAAGGAACCAGCGCTGCGGCAGCGTCGAGCCTAAAAATGGTATTCACTAATGTACTTTAAGCGACACTAGTGCTCGGCGACGAATGCGGCGTGAGCTGGAACTACACTGCGTCGAGAGTTACCGCCTACAGTTCGACGACGAGCTGTTCTATGTTAGTGAATACCGTTTTTCGCAGCGCTGCGCTCTACGTCGAAGTGAAGGCTGTCTCGTCGTCGAGCTCGTTGACGAATGCAGCGTCGAATGTGTGAATAAGAGAATAGCATAGCAGTAGCGGCATCTCATGGTAGAGGTATCAGTATCAGTTCCATGACTTTGCATGTATCGGTAACGTTAGGTTTTCCTCGATACGTAAAGGAGGCCATCGCGCCAGCTCCATTATGTCAGTGAGAGCGCGATATAATGCATTACGTATCGAGTAAAACCTAAATTATCCTTTACTTTCCAACTCATGGTACGGCTACAGGCTTCGTCTACGTAAATTACTTGCGTGATTACTCTTTGAACAATTTGTCCCCAAACTCATTACCATCCTTCACCTACTTTGATTATTACAATTAATTTTAATTCAATATTTGCTCAGGCAAAGCGTCATAGCATGTGATTTTGTTATTCAGTACTTCAGGCGCGACGAAAAGTATACACAATTTTACATGTAGAAACGACGATATCTTACTTATAAAACTAATGTCCATACGTCTTTCTTAAAAGCGGTTGAGGTTTTAATCGCTTATCTATTATGTCTGTCTGTGATTGATTTATCTAGACAACTTTTTCACAAGGCTTAAAATTAAAAACATTTGCTTGTACTATCGCCATCAGATACATTTGAACGTCTGAGATAGTCACAAATATCTGAACAGCGCTTTCGTTATCATCGGTCAACTCATAAGAGTAAGTAAATGTAATCTTCCATAATATTTTCTACCATTCTGGTATTGGATGTAATTGACTTTGCTTCTATACAATGTGCCCACTGCCCATGATAAAAGGGAAAAAATTCAACAGCGGATTTCTGACCAAATTTGAAGTTAAATATGTCATATGAAATTTTTCTGGATTCAGCCTATTTTAAAAGATACTTAGATTTTTCGTCGTTCGCTTATCGTTTTAGACCGTTACGCTATGATAAAAGCATTTTAGGAAACGATTTTGTCACCATGTTGTCTTAGTCTTGTCATACTTAATTGACAGACATCAAATGAACAAAAAAATCATTAATTACCTAGCAAATGTAAAAAAAAACTTTAAAGTGCATTTTTTGCCATAGTTTCATTAATAAAATTCTTTTTTTGTGTATTAAGGCATACTACAGAACATGAAAAAAAAACAATTTTTTTTTTGCAGGTTTGACCAAAAATCACTAACGTTTTTTGCTTCTCTAGTCATATGCAGTTAGAATTTTTCCTTTTCCTCGTGGGCACCTTGTACACATGTATGACTCATTGGAATATTCTGTTTGGTACTTTGATAGTAATGTGTTATTTTTAGTATTTGACAGGACATTACGTACAATCAATTGCAACCCTAGGCCACTCGGTAACCTTCAAAGTACCGTGGCCAGGGCTAGGGATTAAATTGGTCGAGTGTACATACATTGTCAATGGAGTGGTTACGTGGTTAGTAAATAACATGTGGGGATGAATGAGCTTAGTGCCCTAGGTAACACTATTTTCCTGCCTCTTACCTCTTACATTTTTATTACACTAAAATCTGCGAGCTAAAAATTTTCCTGTGGTAACATAAATTTCGAAGGAGATTGGGGTTCCCAGAATAAAAATGTTAACTAGGTACATACATAATATATAATAATAAATAAGTATCCGAAAATTTTACATAATCGTAAAGGTAGGTAATAAAGGCATAATTCAAACAAGCGCTACATATTTACACGTATGTAGAAACAAAATATTTACTTTCTACAAGTACGGCTACCGCGACTTTATTTTGAATAATTCCTAGTCACACATATACTTATCAGATCACATATTAATATGTCACCACTGGTTACTAAGAAGAGTTATATTTAAATAAGAAAGTTTATTATTTTATTACTTTGGATTTACGTAGATGCGAAATATTAAGCAGGTTCAAATATTTAATGTACCTAACTAATAACTGAAAGTTTCATTTAATCTACGGGCAGTTCTTATTTTCAGAAATTCATGCGATGTCACTTTATATTTAGATACTTAGTTTAGGTATAGACCGGAGAATATAATTTTTATATAATTTCCGAAACCTATTAAAATATTTATGAATTGTATGATTCTTTCCTGAGTAGGTATCCTAATCCCAAACGAAAAAGAAATGTTTTACTGCTTCAGTTGAACTACTGAACATAAAAGATATATAATAAAATTTTTTGTACCGACAGTTTTGTGTACCTAATGACTAAATAGAAAGATACTCGTCACAAAACGCTCGTACACAAAGATACTCGTCTGTAGGTACAATAAATAAATATCATGGTACATTCTTAAACATAAAATCGACCTAGTACCAGCTATATCGACCTAAGCTCTAATAAAGTTTAAGTTTTTAAGCTAACATGGTCATTCATATTATTACTTAGCATGACTTAAAACGGGATATTTACCATATAAATTGAAATATCGGGTGCTCAATAATTTCAATTTACATGGTAAATATTCTATTAAAATGTGTGTTTTCGGGTAATAAGCGACGATATAGGTATATAATAAAGAGATACTTACTAAAAATATTTACATAGAAATCCAAGACATGAAATTTTACATTTGTGATAAATACACAAATAGATGCCGTCTCCGGGCTTCGAACCCGGGACGTCCATCCTCGCAAGCGTGTTTTAACCTGTATTATATTTTGTTCGACAGAGGACCACGCGAAGGGACTTAGCACGTTCACAATCATGGCTGGCTTAGGAGGCTTCATGGGCTACGCCCTCGGCGGCATTAACTGGGATGAAACACGATTAGGTAATGTGATACTACCAAAAGGTACTCCGGCCTTTTTGCCTTCTATGCATTAATTAACTCCTATAAATGAACTAATATTTTCATTTCGTAAGTACAATCTTACTTACCGGAAACTTGAAACTGCATTTGTAGTGGTGTTACTAAAATTAACATTCGTAAGGTTGAACCTCATGTCTTTACAGTTTGGTTTACTATTAGGGCCTTATCACACTTGCGATTTACAAGCGAGGCGAAAGCGAAGCGAGCGCGCAGCGTGATCGGTAAGCCGCGAGTGCGTTGCGATTTGGCCGCGATCGCGTAACGAATACGCTGCGCAGCCGTCAGTAAATCGCTCAGAGTGATCTGAGTCTTGGACAGTCACTAATAAGATTTATTATTACATAATGGATACCAACTCTTGACGCGGCAAACTCGGTGCGCAGTCACGGCGTATTCGTCACGCGATCGCGGCGTAATCGCGACACCATCGCGGCGAATTGGTTGCGGGCACGCGACGATCACGCTGCGCGCTCGCTTGGCTTTCGCCTCGCTTGTAAATCGCAAGTGTGATAAGGCCCTTAGTCAAATGATGATAGTCGAGAAAACACACGAACAATATCATAGGTACAATAAATACATTGTAAACGCACAATACCACTTCATATTCAATTCCAAGGCAATTTACCAGTAAGTAAACCACTAACTGGAGTTCGAGGCCAAAGAATCTACGAAAATGTTGCCACAACAATAAAACGTTCTTACAATAGTAAATCCTTTTTTTCTAAAAACAGACGTTGAGATATCTTATTTATTGGTAATTTTAATTCTTTAATTTATTGAAACAATATTATTTACTTATTTTCACGTAAATATAAGATATTTTAATAAAAACTTAATTATCCGCAGTTATTAGTAACAAAGTTGGTATTGCGCTTGTATCACCTCAGGTGTTAATAACATTCGGTCCAGCAATTTAACTACACATAAATTAAAACCCTATTTCTATATTTAGAAAATTGCAGAATAATACTTTGTAGCGTGTTTTATGTTCACATTTCGTATTCGTAAAATTCCTTTGACCAACAAATTTCTGTGGCAGTGCTATAGTTCTCTAAATTATCATACAAATCTAACGTTTTGTTTTCTACCGTAGGTTGTTAACAAGGCGACCCACTTGGTCCAGCCATGTTAAAATACAAATAAAGGGGCTCACTTAGTAATTTAACCATACTGTCTTAATAAATATGGCACGCTGTCGTTTGTGTTCACTGGTAATTCAACTTCTTTTTAAAATAGGCTTTGAAACGTAGGCTCTTGTCATTTACAATAAAATTTGGTCATGTCAATGTTAGAGAAAATATTTTTTTAGGTATTTACGTGTCTTTCAAGGAAATCCTAGTTGTAACAGCCATATTAAACAAAAAGGTGTACAAACATTTACAGAGGTATGTAATGTTTTTATTGGGAAATATTTTAAATAAATTAATTAAATTACAAAAAGGTTACCGAGACCTGAAAACTTTATTTGACAATGACATAAGAGACTTTGACAGATTTGACAGTAACGCATCTGTCGTAGTTTCTTTGGCCTCGAACTCCAATTAGTGGTATAGTGTTGGTTCAAATGAGTAACTTTGTCTTTACGGTAAAATAAATCCATTCCTATTACCAGTGAGGTCTTGAGACTCAGAACAGAACAGGTCTCTTTGAAATGTAAGTAATTCAAGATTCAGAAGGGTGAAATTACGTGAACTACTACTACGAACCTACTACTAGATAATAGATATATCTTATAGCGCTACAACTTCTGAAACATGAATTAGTTTCCGAAAAGACACTTAGGGAAGCCTATTTTGTTTTCCACAACCTCACTAATAACGGACATGTAGTTATTTTCTGGAATCTTATGTCTTTAGTTAATTTGTAAATACTAAAATACTTACTGAAAGTACTCAATAAGATGGGATGAATACAACTACATAAACCTTAAACTTTTTAGGGGAACTATTTGGAGGCCACGTACGAGCCGTATTCTCTCTCATCGCCGTGATTTTCGTGGGCTGCATTTCTGTGACCGTCATGAGCTTCAAGGAGATTCCTCTGGGAGCGATCCAGGAGGAAGCAGAATTCAGGATGTTGGCCGAGACGGAGAGAGCACAAGAGATTCTCGATCCTGGAGACGAACAATCCGTGAAAAGTTTGAAGAGAGATAATACGACTTATGGCTCATTGAATCAACCTGCTGAGGGTGATGAGCAGGTACTTATACCTATTCCTTTAATAATAATTTACTTTCTCTGAATTGCATCTTGACTCAACAATCCTGACAATGAATTAAAAAAGAACCCTTTTTACGGAAAATTTTGCATTATGTCAGTCTTCGGATGAACATTTGATTATTTTTAACTTAAATTTAAATACACAAAACCCAAAAGGTTTTGTGCATTTCACATAACGAAAATTATAAACTAATAAACTATGAGCTTTATAAAATAAGTTAAAAAAAAGTTTTAAGTTAAACGGTTTTTATTGCACCAAAAACTAGAAAATAAAAATTTGTTATAAGTAACCGTAGATGCAACTTTCTGTAGATTACTCACGTGAAACTATTATCACTGTAGTTTTCCCAAGTCGGATGCTGAAAGCCACGTTTAGCCTCATCATGTCAGTGGATTAAGCGTTACCTAATCGGAAATTTTTACCAAACTGAAATAAAAACGTGGGGCGTACGCAATTGTGATTAAGTCACTATAGTTATTTAAGAACACACATATAAATCAAGACAGCAAAAGTGTTATAAGTTTTGTTCTGGCCTTGATAAAAGCTATTTACCTCTGTGGAAGTGATGGAACAGATGGATGATTAATTGCAAAATTAAAGCTACAATTACATATTTTGAACTTGTATGATTCTTTCTTCATAATAACGCCCCACGTTTTTATTTTAGTTTAGTAAAAGTTTCCGATTAGATAACGCTTAATCCACTGACATAGAGGCTAAACCTGGCTTTCAGCATCCGACTTGGGAAAACTACAGTGATAATAGTTTCACGTGAGTAATCTACAGAAAGTTGCATCTACGGTTAGTTATAACAAATTTTTATTTTCTAGTTTTTGGTGCAATAAGAACCGTTTAACTTAAAACTTTTTTTTAACTTATTTTATTTTCAAGTTTCTAGTGCAATTGTTAAGTTAATTTCCGATACTATACCGATGTTGTTTGTAATATGTAATACAATTATGTATGCTAAGTAGCGTTTATACTCTCGCGCTTTCATCACGAATCATGACACATATGTAAACGTAATGGACATTATTTTATGTGTAGCGGGAGGCGAATCCCTGCTGAATAGATATTTTTAGAAATCCGACACCATTTTTTTAAATTTAATATCTCGATTGACAAATAAAAACCAAAGGCTCGGCGTGGTTAATGTAAGGTTGAATGCCCGAAGTATCTCAAATGGACGTGTTATTCATACAATAAGTACCTTAGCTAACAGACATCTGACAATAAGGAATATATCAATCAATTTGGTTTATTGAGAATTTCAAGTTTAAATTTTTATACAAGTCGAATTTCGAGACTATAAAATATTAACTCATTATCTGAGTCGACCAACCGGAGGACCGCAGGTCTGACGGAAAGTCCGAAGCGAACCGAGGGCCTAAGGGGTTAATCCATGCAATCTATCAACCGGATATCAGGCCGCACTATGGCACGCACTACGTGAATCCGAGAGACTCACACTCTCTGTATAATATCAACTGGATGACCGCAGGTCCGAGTGCACGTCCTACGCAAACCACCTGCGCTGTCAGCCTATCAACCGGAGGGCCGCAGGCCCGACAGCTGGCCCTACACGATTCACTCACGCTGTCACTCTATCAGCTGGAGGGCCGCAGGCCCGATGAATCGCCCTACGCGATTCACTCACGCTGTCACTCTATCAGTTGGAGGGCCGCAGGCCCGACGGCCCGCCCTTCGCGAACCACTCACGCTGTCACTCTATCAGCTGGAGGGCCGCAGGCCCGACGGCTCACCCTATACGATCCACTCACGCTGTCACTTTATCAGCTGGAGGGCCGCAGGCCCGACAGCTCGCCCTATGTGAACCACTCACGCTGTCACTCTCAGGCGCGGATCCAGGACTTCGTTGAGGGGGGGGGGGGGCACTGCCCTATGATATGATAGCATTTTATACTTGAAACACCACCTAGCCATACAAAAGTCCAGTGTGAGGGGGGGGCAAGTGCCCCCATTGCCCCCCCCCCCTGGATCCGCGCCTGGTCACTCTATCAGCTGGAGGGCCGCAGGCCCGACGGCCCGCCCTTCGCGAACCACTCACGCTGTCAGTCTATCAGCTGGAGGGCCGCAGGCCCGACGGCTCACCCTACGCGAACCACTCACGCTGTCACTCTATCAGCTGGAGGGCCGCAGGCCCGACGGCTCGCCCTACGCGAACCACTCACACTATCACTCTATCAGCTCGAGGGCCGTAGGCCCGACGGCCCGCCCTACGCGAACCACTCACGCTGTCACTCTATCAGCTGGAGGGCCGCAGGCCCGACGGCTCGCCCTACGCGAACCACTCACACTGTCACTCTATCAGCTGGAGGGCCGCAGGCCCGACGGCCCGCCCTACGCGAACCACTCACGCTGTCACTCTATCAGCTCGACGGCTCGCCCTACGCGAACCACTCACGCTGTCACTCTATCAGCTGGAGGGCCGCAGGCCCGATGGCTCGCCCTTCGCGATTCACTCACGCTGTCACTCTACTCGTATCAGCTGGAGGGCCGCAGGCCCGACGGCTCGCCCTACGCGAACCACTCACACTGTCACTCTATCAGCTGGAGGGCTGCAGGCCCGACGGCTCGCACTTCGCGATTCACTCACGCTGTCACTATATCAGCTGGAGGGCCGCAGGCCCGACGACTTTCCCTATACGATCCACTCACGCTGTCACTCTATCAGATGGAGGGCCGCAGGCCCGCTGCTCGCCCTACGCGATTCACTAACGCTGTCACTCTATCAGCTGGAGGGCCGTAGGCCCGACGGATCGCCCTACGCGAACCACTCACGCTGTCACCCTATGAGTCTATCAGCCGGAGGGCCGCAGCAATACCATACGGTACTAAACCGTCGTCGCTTACAATGGGCCTCATAAGAAGGCTCAAAGTCACCCAAAGGGCAATGGACAGGCCTATGCTAAGAGTCTCTCTGCGAGATCGGATTACAAATGGGACCATCCGCAGCAGAACCAAAGTAACTCGGGCGGGGCTCGTCGCGCGTGGATTGCGTGGAACCAATGGCCGTTGGGGCGGTAAGGTTCTCGAGTGGCGGTCACGTACCGGAAGGCGCAGCGTGGATAGACCCCCCACAAGATGGACTCATGACCTGGTGAAGATCGCTGGATGCGGGTGGCACAGGGCCGGTCCTTGTGGCAATCTTTTGGGGGGCCTATATTCACCAGTGCACGTCTTTCAGCTGATATGATGATGATGATGATAATTAAATCCATATGTTTCTACCAAATATCTAAAGCAGTACTGCAAAATCTACATATCGCTAAACCTAGCGGTTGTGGCAGGCAGTAACACTGGAGTATCAGATTTGAGGAGTTGGATGTTAGTATTAAATTCGCATGTTTCTACTTAATATCTAAAGAACTTCTTTAAAATCAAGATATCGATAAAAGATAAACCTTGCCGTTATTGTAGGCAGTACTGCAGCATCAGGAGTGAGGAGTTGGAAGTCAAGATCAGGCTGTTAGTATTTGATTATGCCAAACATGCTATACTTTCATTTTCACGTGTCTAACACTCTCGGTTAAGGTAAGCAGTACGTCTGCAGCATCAGGCTTTGAGGATACAAGGATACAAATATTATAATATTGCATTGTCATGGAGACTTGATAAGAGTTCCAAATTTTATTGATTTCGGTGCAGTAGAAGTGGTCGAAAAATCGATCACAAGATTTGAAGCATCGACGACAGTTGATACGCGGTGAAGTTAATAAAAACCGTTTAATAAAACATGGAAGTCGCTCGCCGTACAAAATCGCCTTTCAAAATCAGACCTGACAATTCGGTGACAAGTGTCACCCCCCTCCGATATTACGCACAAAAAATTCTACGTTAACCCACAGATTAAATATATATGTCTATGCGTTAACCAGTATAAACTTAACCCTTAGGTGCATATAGTATCAAAAACGACACGATCGAAATGACACTAAGCAACCTTGTTCTAATTTGCATCGATTGTTTATATAAGCCATTTTAGAAATAAAATGTGCAATACCATAATATACGCACCTAAGGGCTTGTCCATTAATCACGTCATACGATTTTGGCCTGTTTTAGCCCCCCCATCCCCCATGGTGATCTTTGGTGATATTTTCTGGACCCCCCCCCTAGCGCATATGACATGTAATTTTTTGCCAACTACGAGGTAAATGTTCGCGAAGTTTTAAAACGTGGTGCTTAAAGTGTTTTATAAAAAAGTAAAGATTGTTTTTACTGGTTATAATGCAGTTCAGCAGATTCGAGTGTAACAAAAAATTACACGTGATTAAATCATTTTTTCCGTTTTTGTCCGTTGACCCCCGCCCTATGGTGATAATTGGTGATTTTTTCTTGACCCCCCCCCCCCCTCCCCCTAAACAGTATGACGTGATTAATGGACAAGCCCTAAGGGTTAACCCGCTATTTTAAAATGATTGTAATTTGTCAATCAAAGGTTTGATTGGTTACAAGATCGCAGTACACATTGGCCCAAATGTAGGCCAATCTAAGGGATGCTGTTTTCGAACAAGAGGAGCAAAGCGATTTCGCGATCTCGCTCCATGGCAATCCTGTCGACTTAGCGCTTGCGCCGGTGCTTGTCCATGGTTTATATTACACAACAAAGAATATAATACTCTAACACAACCAATAGTATTTGTACAGATGGCGAAAGAGTTGTGCGAATATAACAAAACGGTGCTTTACATCTGAAATATGTGAACGACACTGTATAGAAGATTCTTTATTTTTAACATGGGTCTCTCTATACGGAATTCCTATAATGTTTAGTACCTATTATCGCATTTATTTATAATTATTATCGAATCTACGTATATTGCAAAATGGTCGTATTATATTATGGGGAATAACCAAAATTTGTACAAAAAACCTTCAAAATGTATATATTATTTTAGTATATTACAACAATGATACCTTCATTCATTAAAAACCTTACCAATATAATTATTACAACACCTTACGACTTTGATGCACGTCTTCTGAATTTGCTTAAGGCCGGAATTACACCTGTTAGTTCTTACGTAAGTTGTAGGTACGGGGCTATACTAAGGAATGAGAAGCCTCTAAGTGCTTAACGCAGACTTACTTTAAGTATATCACGCTCATACTTAAAAATATTCAATCAACGCTTAATATAACCAGTAACATGGCTATCTGGCACTTCTGCCAGTAGTGCCAGTTTGCCAGTTGATGTGTACGAAATTACGAAATCCAATCTCTCGGCTTGACATTGATAAGCCTGTAACGTGTCACATAAGGTTTCGCTGTGCCCGGGATACTTATATGTCGTATCCCATTTCGATGCAGGTAAATATGATTGAGAGAATTTGGAATTTGGATTAGGTAGGAACGTTCACTTAACTAAAAGTCTTTGAATGGGACAGATGCAAAGGTCTTAAGTACAGAAAAAAATGCTTTTATTGCAATATGTAATGCTTATGAGAACGGTTCAAAAGGCTTGGTGCGGTAAAACAGGCGTCAGTCTAATAAAATGGATTTATCTGTGAGTTCCTATAATTGGCTTCTTGTTTATACTTTATGTCTAATGTCGTTGTAACAGCTGTTGGATCTCCAAATAAAAAAAAAAAAAAAATATAATTATACAACCTTCGCACCATATTCAGAAGTGATCTCATACAGTTGGGAGTCTCGGGTTCAGTTCGCTATGTAAGAATGTCCCTGACTTTTTTTAAATAATTAAAAAACTCAACGTTGTATTTAAGGAATTATTATGAAACTATGTTGCATGTTATTTTCATCATTATATCGGTTTTACAGATTGGTCCAAGTGTGCCCGGACAAAATAGCCACGGGGAGCACCTGTCCCTGCAGCACTACCTCCGCTCCATCGTGGTGATGCCGCCGTCACTCCGCGTGGTGTGTCTCACCAACCTGTTCTGCTGGATGGCCCATGTCTGCTACTCTCTCTACTTCACCGACTTCGTGGGCGAGGCGGTGTTTGGAGGCAACCCTGCTGTAAGTATAATGAAGTAGTTTACGCATTCCGACACGTTGTAAAGGGACGATCTTAGAGCAGTCACGGGGAGTCCCTGCAGCACTACCTCTGCTCCATCGTGGTGATGCCGTCGTCACTCCGCGTGGTGTGCCTCACCAACCTTTTCTGCTGGATGGCCCATGTGTGCTACTCTCTCTATTTCACCGACTTTGTGGGCGAGGCGGTGTTTGGAGGCAACCCTGCTGTAAGTATAATGAAGTAGTTTACGCATTTCAACACCTTGTACAGGGACGTTCCTAGAGTTTGTGTGTGTGTGGACTGTGGAGTATTTGGTGGTAACCCAGCGGAAGTCTACCGAAGTATGAATACATATTTCAGCACGTTCTAGGAGACGTGGGGATATCTTGAGAAGGTTGTTGTTATTTCCTATGTGATTGTTTCATTTCTTCTAATTGTTTTTTTTTTAATATTGTACCTATTTATATTATCAATGTAAATGTTTTAACGACTAATTGGTCTTAATCGCGTAAACTTATGTACGTTTAAAATATGAGTGATAATCGTTAAAGTTTAAATCAATATAATTAGTTCAGAACTTATTTGGTTGGTTTATTTTATTTCTCAAGATGAAATGTAATTTCAAAAATCACTGCACAAAAATAAATTTCTAGCTGAAAATTGTTTTTATTTCAAAATAAAAATTTTACTCACATCTAATGAATCCTGAAAATAGCAATGTGAATATCCAAAATTGATTAAAACAGTGTATGGTTTCATCAGTATGTGAAACATCATGACAGTTTTTCAAAAATTATGATTTATATGCTGAAAAATAAAATCAATCTTTCACGTATAAATATTTTCGTAGCGTGGTCAGTTTGCATGTTAGGTATAATAATTTAATAATATGTAGGTATGTTACGTTGATGTAAACATGTAAAATAACAAGAGAATTATATTGTCAATTTTTGAAGAGTTTGGATGAATACAATCTATTCGTAGGTAAGCATCTTATCATAGTAAGCACACGTAACATTTGTTTCCGTCATAAATCTGCTACATTCGGCTCCGATAATAAGATGGATATTTTTGTCATCGATGTCAGCCGTTATCGTGATTTCCCGAGTTCTACATGGCACGTTTGCATGATTTATTAATGTTGAGATTTTCACATACTTGTATTTTTGTAGCAGATAAAGTTTTGAAAGTAAAATTAATGCACTTGAGATGTCTAGGTTACATGGTGTCACGGTGAATGTTTAGCACTATGTGACTTTTCTACAATATTACAAACACAAGCAGCACCTCTTAAATAGCTTAGTACAAAAGATATTTTTTTAATAAATATATATTTACGCCCTTATTCATAGTTTCAGTGGTGAAGAGTTAGAACCGCAAGTAAATTTTTTATTTGCTATTAAGTAGGTACTGATTTTTCAATCCACAGTTTACAGTATCTGTCAAATAAATAAATTTTAGCTCTATCCTTTTTTGCCTGATGACCTGACATAAGGATGGTAATAATTCTAATTAACGGATAGTTACTGAGGATTGAAAAATCAACCCTTAGTGTAACAATTCAAATACGCTCTTTGCTGGACCTACTTGTATAAGGAATACTATGACTTAAGGCGATTAATACCTACTTATGTTATGTACTTTCTAGGCACCAGTTGGCTCCGAGAGCCGTATGCAATACGAGGCTGGAGTGCGCTTCGGCTGTTGGGGCATGGCCATGTACTCCCTGTCCTGTGCCTGTTATTCCACCGTCATCGAGAAACTCATCAAGAGGCTGGGGTGAGTCTAACCATAGTCATAGTCAACGTCATAGTCGTAGTCATTTATTTATAATATTCTAAGTATTATATTTCAACAAGTTTGTAAATGTAGGTATATTCATTATACATCATAATGTAGGTAAACGAGTAACTACCACCTACATTGACAAATAAACTTTTCGTAAACGTGTACTGGCCCAACAGACAACGTATGCCTGAAAATTTCTTTGAATTATTAGAAAACCTCTTAAAATATTTGCGAAATAAATACGCAAAAACAGATGTTACAATTGGCGGTGATTTTAACGTAAACGTACTGGAAGATACAAATTGCACAAAAAATCTTCTAAATTTAATGTCTAGCTTTAACTATAAACAACATGTTCAAGAACCGACTAGACTGACAGATACGAGTGCCTCTTGTATTGATCTTGTATTTACCAACTACACTTGTAACATAAACGTAACTGTAAAGGACTTTGGACTTTCAGACCACAAAGGAATTCGAATCTGTATACCGTCAATCAAAATAAGCTTGAGAAACATTTGGTACACATGGAAACGACATTTTAGCAAGAAAAATATAGAGTTATTTAAGTCAAAATTAGGAAAAATTAATTTTACAAACATATTGACAGGACAAAAAACTGTAAATGAAAACTACAGCACTCTGCATGAAATATTAACCGATTTACTAAATACATGCATACCGAAAATTATGACTAAAATAGTAATAAATAATACTAGGAAAACATGGTTAACGACAGGTATAAAAGTATCATGCAGGCATAAACGGTTATTAAAAGCATTCAAAACTACAGCAAATAACTCCATTCTTAATAAATACTACAGTCAGTACGAACGATTGCTTAAAAAAACAGTTTCCGCTTCAAAAAAGTTACAAAACATTAAAAATATGAGAAAATCAAGTAATACTGTCAAAACAATGTGGCAAATTGTACGTGAAAATACTAACAAACTTCCAAAGAGAAATAGAGCCAATATCGAACTAAACATAAATAATCAATTAACTAAAGACCCAGCACGAATAGCTAATTACTTCAACGACTACTTCTCATCCGTAGGTGCAATCGATGCTAACATCTCACCTCCGAGAGGATTGCCACCAATTATCCGCCCAGAACATTCATTCTTTGTGAACCCGGTCACTCCGCTCGAAGTCTACAAAATAATAAAAAACCTTAAGAACAAACGGAGCTCTGGCCAAGACCAACTACCACCCTTGCTGATTAGAGAATGTGCAAGTGAACTAGCTCTACCACTAACTCTTATCATAAACCAGTCCTTTGCTGAGGGTGTATTTCCTGATCTGTTGAAACTCTCGGTTATCAAACCAATACATAAGAAAGGAATACTGAGTGACACCACTAATTACCGTCCAATAGCTCTCCTATCAACAATTTCAAAAATCTTTGAGACCGCTATGGCAAATCGTCTATATTCCTTTTGTGAAAAATTCAATATATTCCACGACTCACAAAATGGTTTCAGAAAAAACCGGTCAACTACTCTAGCTGTTTTTAAATACATGCAAGATATTCTAAATATAATAAACAATAAAAAATACGCTATTGGCATATTACTTGATATGAGTAAAGCTTATGATCGGGTACTTTACGATATTCTATTACTTAAGTTGCGCGGAATTGGTGTAAGGGGCTTACCCTACGATTGGTTTGCCTCCTACCTGTCGAATCGCACACACTGCGTAGAAATTGAATACTATAATCACGCAACTGGAAATATACAACAAATTCAATCTAAGTCTACTAAGGTTACCCAATCAATCCCCCAAGGCAGTGTACTCGGATGTATTTTATTCTTAATTTATATTAATGATTTGCCCAAAATAATAAATTGTTCTAGCATACTTTTTGCTGATGATATATCATTGGTGATCTCGTGCGATAATAATATTACGCTAAAAAATCATCTTGATAAAATTATTTCTGATATTGTTAATTGGCTAAACGAACATAACCTTGAAATCAATTTCACCAAAACTAAACTTATAGAATTTAAACCCTACCAAAAGCGCAGCCTAGATATAAACTATAGCTTCGAGAATACGAAAATGGAATGTGTAGATACAGCTTCACTGTTAGGAATTAATATCGACTCTGCTATAAACTGGAAAGAGCATGTTCATCAAATATCTCTTAAGTTGAGCCGATTCACCTACGCCCTTTATGAGTTGAAAAAATGCACCGACTTAAAAACCGCTACTTGTGCTTACTATGCCTACGCGCATGCATGGTTGCAATATGGAATTATATTGTGGGGTAATAGTTCTGATGCTGTACAACTGTTTAAGCTCCAAAAACGCTGCCTAAGAATCCTAGTTAATAAGGATAATATGACAAGTTGCAAGCCATACTTCATTGAACAAAAAATTTTAACCCTGCCGTCAATATACATCCTAGAAGCTGCTATTTTTGTAAAAAATAATACATCACTATTTCCTCAGTACTCACACGGACCATCATTGCGACCTCGAAAAAAACTAGCCTTACCTGCCACAACAATGAAAATGGTTAGCTCTGGCCCGTTTGCCATGGCAGTAAAAATATTTAATAAAATGCCAAATAAAATCAAGGACATATATGATTCACGTAAATTTAAAATGCAATTAAAATCTTACCTATTAAATAAAGCTTATTATACCATAGATGAATTTCTGAATGAACATAAAAATTGTATTTAATATTGACATTCTATATAATAATTAAATTAAATTATTGATTGGGTATTTATATGACATTTATGATTTCTAGAATAATGTATTGTTTATATTTGTAAAATAATTATTCGTGTTATATAATATTTACTTTTAATGAAATTGCTATGCTCTATCAGAGCTCATGTTTGAACTGTGTAACTAATCTTAAGACCTTATTGTACAACATGAATCGCAATAAATAATTTGAATTTGAATTTGAATTTGAATTTGAATTTGACATTATGGAATGGAAACTAACCCCCGTATTCATATACGTCGCTTAACTTACCAACCAAGCCACTAAGTATTCCCTTATAGTCCCTTTCGCTCTTATCAAAATATCTATAAAGACGAAAGGGACAAACAATACTTGGCGGCTTGCTAAGTTATAGGAGACATTTATGAATAAGAGGGTTATATTCTGGCCAACCAGCTTATCAGTAGAAAAAAGCGGAAAATAGGGGCAAAGTGTCGGTTACCCATAGATAGTTGGAATGCCTTTTTCTACTGACAAGTTGGTAGTTGCGCACACTGGATTTCAAGCAAGAATTAGACTAAATTGAGACTAAAGGTTGGTCAGCAACATAACTTAAAAAGTTCGTTTTATGCCACATAATATAACTGACATGACGAAACAGAAGACATCAAATGGCTGCAGGAATTTTGAGCACACTAGCAACATTAAAAGTCTGCGTTTAAAATTATGCTTGGCTCTTTGTCCCTGCCTTTACAAAGGCAGTATATTTAGGGTTTAAACAGTACCTAGGTAGGCGTCAGGTAACCCCAGGCACTCAGCGAATGCCCACTGACCCGCGATATTGCTCGCGGGTGCTGATCTTAGTAAGACGATTTGCGATGTCATATGGGTCACTGCCGGTGCACTTCGTAAACACATTATGTGGTAGGGAGTGGATAGGGGTTGGCAAAAACATATTTTTAGTAACGGGCTACATTTTGTTTTATTCTACAGGAGAGTTTATTTTCGATGAAGTTTCATCCACTGTTTTCTTAGAATTTTAAATGGTACTATCATGGCATGACATGTTAAATTACCGGTAGATAGTTGAATTATTATTTTAATAGCTGCATTGGTGAAGAGGTCAAACTAAAGATGTTTCAAGTTCGTTTGATTTTGATTCATTTAGTTCGTTTTACGAGATGATAAGTATAATGGTTTTATACGTATACATACGTATGTTCAGACATTAAGTTAGTGTTCAGTGCCTAAGTACTATTATTAGCAAGCTCACAGTCTTACCTTATGCTTTGGTTGACTGACTTCTAAGGCGTTGGTAGTATATTCCAGGGTCAATAATAGGTATTCGGACGGTTTTGCCCTCTTACTTACTATAATCTCTTAATTAAGTACTTTACGTTTCAGACGATTATTTGTACATTAGAAATCATTTCACGCATTTTCATGGATTTCATTTAGGACACCGTTCCTAATGTGTTCCTATATTTTCTACCTGGATAAACGGAAACCGTCACAATATAAAAAATAGAAACAATTATTAACTAGTTAAAAAGCCGAACAACGTTGAAATATTAACTCGCATAGGTATTATGGGAATTAGGTAAGTAATGTGAAACCATCCCAACCACCATCCCGATATAGACTAAAAAGACGTGATTCAGCAAATAAAAAAACATGATGCAACCGAGACCAAATGTGATTGTAATGTATGACGACATTGTCTAAAAATATTGCATTTCGAAATCTCGAAACAAAATAGTTGATAGAACTAGCTATCTATAGTATCAGAATGATGTCTCTTAAAGTTGTCACGCGGCCCAGATACCAGCTATCTTACTCAGTTACTCCGCCCTTCAACTTGACTGCAAACGTTTCCTAGCGCTAACAAGATCAATCCACCCTTGACTTTCAGCTTCCTGTTGCACTTGTTCTGCTTCTCACTGATTTAATCGATAATTTACTAAGTTGTCAACTTAGCGGACATTTCACGGTGATTCATAGGAAATCCTACATACAAGGTGGAACGGAACGACGATCCTTTCCGCTACCGACCGAGTCTATCAACCTTTACGATGAACTTTCAGTATGGGAACAACATCGAAAACGTACATGGAAAATAACTAATTGCTCACTTTGTATGAGGGATTAATATTTTTTAAAGATGTTTCGATGTTGGTACTATACCTACTGAAAGTTCGTCGTAATGGTTGGTAGACTTGGTCGGTAGCAGGAAGGATCGTCGTTCCGTTTCACCCTGTATAGTACCTACTACCTACAGTCTTACGCTGAGATACGCAAATAGAGTTAAAACGGTAGGATACATATACTTACCTAGAAGTAGATACCTGAGTCTACACAGATATGTATTTATCCATATCTTACATTCTGCATTGTAATAAATAATATGAAAACATGGATTTGTAGGTACAGCACTCATAAATTTCAGTTTCCGAAAAAAGAGTTTTTGTTCCTTAATTTGGTGAAGATGGGATACGAGTATTTCATCGAGGATTCGGAATTCTTTTTAAACCTCGTTTTATTTCAATAAATTTAATCTGCGGGTTTAACGAGGTTACAGAGGATTCAATTTCCCTTTTGGGTTGGAAATTTGCGGTTGCAGCACTAATTAAGACTAAAGGTGGCGGCTATTTCATTTACAAATCGTATTTTTTCTGGATGTTGCTTTTACTTTTAAGGACCACCCACCACACATACATCACATCATCAGCCTATGATAGTCCACTGCTGGAAGTATACCTCTCCCATTAACCTATGCGTATAGACGCATTAGGAGGTAAATGCCCCTAATCACCACGCTTGGCAATCGGATTGACGATCGCAGTCTTAATGTTTCCAGCATGATGGGCAGCAGCGTCATCATAGTGACACTGCTGCCCATTATCAATCTTTTATCAAATAATGGTCAGTGACACTTAAATTCCTTAGTCGACTCTTACGACATCCGCAGGAGAAGTTGGGGTGGTGACAAATGTATTCTTAGTGCCGGCACCACAGGGTTACCGTCATCACGCACACAACTTAATATCAAATGCTACCTACAATTAATTACATACCTACTTATTATAATCCAAGTACCTACTTAGAGGAAATGGGAGTTTAGTAAGTATTTGGATATGCTATTTCCTACGGCATAGAGTTCCGATACACCTACGAAGGGACAACTGCATCTTCGCCTGATAATACCTACGTAAAATTGGCAGAAATGGGGTTTCATGGTCCCATTTATCACCTTCAAAAATAAACTAATAATAACATTTATTTCATAAACAATTTGCGATAGGATAAACTATGCTAAACTATATTCACTAAAATATTAAAAATAGAAAAAGCCCGTAAAGTACTTACCTACACATTTTTATTCTTTGGTAGGGACAAACAACGTTCAAAATTTTATTACGTTTTAGGTGCCAAATTGCCAAACATACTTAATATACGACTGAATTAATATATTGCCTTGACATTGGTTGTGGAAATATATTTTTGGCGCCTAAACCGTAATGATATCTTGACGGAATGACGTCGACTGTACACATAGAAATGTAGGTACCAAAATTTATTACGGAATCACATAATGAATACATTCGGGGTCAGTTACACTAACATTTGACGGACAAAAGACCGGTTCGAATTTCGTTCTTCGGTGTAGGTTTGTATACATTTTTCTTAATGGAGTAATAAAAAAATACTATGTTATTAACTAAATAAAATATTAAGTATTACACAAAGAGTGTTTTAAAATATTTTAAAATATTGAGCTCTTTCCGAGGTTTTTCTGAAAAAACCAGTTCAGATCCGTGTCCCATAAACAGAGATCGGACAAATGTGCCTCATTGTTCGCAATAATCATTGATTTAAGTAAAAGGGGTAGATGAGTGACGCTCATAGTTTGTCAACACGGCAAGCGATACCCGCACCCACACCGTTGCAAATACTACACACTACTGTAATGTCTATGTGCACAATGCGTAATAGAGATAAAATAATACGAAATATGCGGTTGTGCAAACGAGACCCGCATATTTTGCGCAATACACATAGAGCAACAGAGACATACATAGCAATTAGATCTTAGTGTAAGCAAGACATTATCTGCATATTCTTTCTAATCTTAATATTTCTAACAATCCCGCTACTCCTGGTACATCGCTTACCGAGTTTTGGGATTAGATATTGTCAATTTCAAGGGCTGACCTCTGATTGCATACATTTACAACGGTCATTTGGGTCTCCCTTATACTGGACCGACTACGACGCCCGTGGTATCATCGGAATTACGCCATTTACGCTTAGTTCGGTAGCGTCGGAAAACAAAAAGTCAATAACAATACGAGTAACATGTACCTACTCATTTCATGATGAAACAGAATTAAATGAAAGGAATTATGAACATGTCAACAGATTCCCAATTCTACAGAATTCCAAATCTACAGAATTCCGATACTACAAATTCCCAATACTACAAATTCCCAATACTACAGATTACCAATACTACAAAATTCCAAATCTACAGACTCCCAATACTACAAATTCCCGATACTACAGATTCCCAATACTACAAATTCCCAATACTACAAATTCCCAATACTACAAATTCCCAATAATACAAATTCCCAATAATACAAATTCCCAATTACTAAAAATTCCCAATACTACAAATTCCCAATACTACAAATTCTCAACCCAACAGATTCCGAATAACACTGATTCCTAATATGCTATACTACAGATTTCTAATACTAAAAATTCCCCACTCTTCTCAATAGATTATCCATGAATATATATGAGCAGCAAAATATGTAAACATTTGCACTTTATTGTGAATGTCATAAAAGTGTACAATTTATTAAGGCTAAAAATACCTGATTTAATATATGAAATAACAAAATAATTAGGAGTCTTCAAGGAGATATTCCAGAAATATTAAAAACCGGTTTCTAGCCCTGGGTCAGCCAAGAAAGTGGTCTACCACTTTTCGTCTGTATTAGTTGACCAAATAGAGTCGATAAGCGGCAGACCAATTTTCTTATTGACTTTATCTAATAAAAACATTTGCCTAAACTAAAAAAACCGGCAAAGAGCATGTCGGGCCATGCTCAGTGTAGGGTTCAGTAGTTGTCTGACCATAACGGACACAAAGGGGAAATTACTTTTATATATTTTTTCTTATGTTGTTTTAAATTTGGCTTTTGGCTGAATTGCCATGGCGTTGCTTTAGAAAAATGGTGGGAAACAGCGGGAGTAGATAAAAAAAACCTTTGTTGTGCGTTTTGAGGATAGTTGGTAGCATCCAAAGTGGTCAAATAGTTAGGTACACCATATAAATTCTATTGTAATAAGCTAATAAATATAGAAATCAAGACAGCAGTAGTGTAATAACTTTTGTTCTGGCATTGATAAAAATTATTTACCTCTGTAGAAGTGTTGGAACAGATGGATGATTAATTGCAAAATTAAAGCTACATTTACATATTTTGAACTTGTATGTTCCTTTGTGATAACGCCCCACGTTTTTATTTTAGTTTGGTAAACGTTTCCGATTAGGTAATGCTTAATCCACTGACATAGAGGCTAAACGTGGCTTTCAGCATCCGACTTGAGACGACTACATTGATAATAGTTTCACGTGAGTAATCTACAGAAAGTAGCATGAACGGTTAATTACAACTAATTTTTATTTTCTAGTTTTTGGTGCAATAAAAACCGTTTAACTTAAAACATTTTTTACTTATTTTATTTTCAGTTTTTAGTGCAATTGTTAAGTTCATTTCCGATTACACCTACTTATTCTAGATCAAAAATGTTGTTTGTAATATGCAATACATTTTTATATTCTACACATTAAACAAGTCGAATTTGGAGACCATAAAATATAAACTCATATACGTACTGTCAGTTAACCAACCGGAGGACCGCATATCTGACGGAAAGTCCGACGCGAACCGAGGGCCAAAAGGGTCAATCCATGCAGTCTATAAACCGGCCCGCCCTACGCAAACCACTCACGCTGTGAGTCTATCAGCCGGAGGGCCGCAGGCCCGACGACTCGCCCTACGCGACCCACTCACGCTGTCACTTTATCAGCTGGAGGGCCGCAGGCCCGACGGCTCACCCTGCGCGATCCACTCACGCTGTCAGTCTATAGGCAGGAGGGCCGCAGGCCCAACGGCTCGCCCTACGCGAACTACTCACTCTGTCAGTGTTTTAGACGGAGGGCCGCAGGCCCGACGGCTCGCCCTACTCGAACCCGAAGGATGATGATGATGTACTTAATATCTAAAGAACTTCTTTAAAATCAAGATATCGATAAAAGATAAATCTTGCGGTTATTGTGGGCAGTACTGCAGCATCAGGAGTGAGGAATTGGAAGTTAAGGTCAGGCTGTCTGTTAGTATTTGATTATGCCAAACATGCCATACTTTCATTTTCACGTGTCTAACAGTCTCGGTTAAGGTAAGCAGCACGTCTGCAGCATCAGGATTTGAGGATACAAGAATACAAATATTATAATATTGCATTGTCATGGGGACTTGATATGAGTTCCAAATTTTATTGATTTCGGTGCAGTAGAAGTGGTCGAAAAATCGATCACAAGATTTGAAGCATCGACGACAGGTTGATACGCGGTGAAGTTAATAAAAACCGTTTTTTTTTATCAGCCTGGTTTAGTGTCCCACTGCTGGGCAAAGGCCTCCCCTCTTTTCCTCCATTCGGCCCGGTCGTCACATTTCTCCCGCCAATTCGGATAAAACGCGTCCAGGTCGTCCCGCCATCTCCTTCCCGGTCTGCCAATGCCCCGGCCAGCACCATCGAAGGTTTCCCGTGGGTCCCAGTCTGAAACCATTTTGGCCCACTTTGCTGGGTGCATACGGCAACCATGCCCGGCCCAGTCCCAAAAACCGTTTAATAATTCAAAACAGAAAGTTTGTTAAAATGTGATTAGCAATCTGTGGACTTGAAAATCTGTAGAATTGGGAATATGTAGACATGGAAATCTGTACAGTAAAGAATGTGTTGACATGAAAATCTGTAGAATTGGGAATATGTAGACATAGAAACGAATTATGAACATGTCAACAGATTCCCAATTCTACAGAATTCCAAATCTACAGAATTCCGATACTACAAATTCCCAATACTACAAATTCCCAATACTACAGATTACCAATACTACAAAATTCCAAATCTACAGACTCCCAATACTACAAATTCCCGATACTACAGATTCCCAATACTACAAATTCCCAATACTACAAATTCCCAATACTACAAATTCCCAATAATACAAATTCCCAATAATACAAATTCCCAATTACTAAAAATTCCCAATACTACAAATTCCCAATACTACAAATTCTCAACCCAACAGATTCCGAATAACACTGATTCCTAATATGCTATACTACAGATTTCTAATACTAAAAATTCCCCACTCTTCTCAATAGATTATCCATGAATATATATGAGCAGCAAAATATGTAAACATTTGCACTTTATTGTGAATGTCATAAAAGTGTACAATTTATTAAGGCTAAAAATACCTGATTTAATATATGAAATAACAAAATAATTAGGAGTCTTCAAGGAGATATTCCAGAAATATTAAAAACCGGTTTCTAGCCCTGGGTCAGCCAAGAAAGTGGTCTACCACTTTTCGTCTGTATTAGTTGACCAAATAGAGTCGATAAGCGGCAGACCAATTTTCTTATTGACTTTATCTAATAAAAACATTTGCCTAAACTAAAAAAACCGGCAAAGAGCATGTCGGGCCATGCTCAGTGTAGGGTTCAGTAGTTGTCTGACCATAACGGACACAAAGGGGAAATTACTTTTATATATTTTTTCTTATGTTGTTTTAAATTTGGCTTTTGGCTGAATTGCCATGGCGTTGCTTTAGAAAAATGGTGGGAAACAGCGGGAGTAGATAAAAAAAACCTTTGTTGTGCGTTTTGAGGATAGTTGGTAGCATCCAAAGTGGTCAAATAGTTAGGTACACCATATAAATTCTATTGTAATAAGCTAATAAATATAGAAATCAAGACAGCAGTAGTGTAATAACTTTTGTTCTGGCATTGATAAAAATTATTTACCTCTGTAGAAGTGTTGGAACAGATGGATGATTAATTGCAAAATTAAAGCTACATTTACATATTTTGAACTTGTATGTTCCTTTGTGATAACGCCCCACGTTTTTATTTTAGTTTGGTAAACGTTTCCGATTAGGTAATGCTTAATCCACTGACATAGAGGCTAAACGTGGCTTTCAGCATCCGACTTGAGACGACTACATTGATAATAGTTTCACGTGAGTAATCTACAGAAAGTAGCATGAACGGTTAATTACAACTAATTTTTATTTTCTAGTTTTTGGTGCAATAAAAACCGTTTAACTTAAAACATTTTTTACTTATTTTATTTTCAGTTTTTAGTGCAATTGTTAAGTTCATTTCCGATTACACCTACTTATTCTAGATCAAAAATGTTGTTTGTAATATGCAATACATTTTTATATTCTACACATTAAACAAGTCGAATTTGGAGACCATAAAATATAAACTCATATACGTACTGTCAGTTAACCAACCGGAGGACCGCATATCTGACGGAAAGTCCGACGCGAACCGAGGGCCAAAAGGGTCAATCCATGCAGTCTATAAACCGGCCCGCCCTACGCAAACCACTCACGCTGTGAGTCTATCAGCCGGAGGGCCGCAGGCCCGACGACTCGCCCTACGCGACCCACTCACGCTGTCACTTTATCAGCTGGAGGGCCGCAGGCCCGACGGCTCACCCTGCGCGATCCACTCACGCTGTCAGTCTATAGGCAGGAGGGCCGCAGGCCCAACGGCTCGCCCTACGCGAACTACTCACTCTGTCAGTGTTTTAGACGGAGGGCCGCAGGCCCGACGGCTCGCCCTACTCGAACCCGAAGGATGATGATGATGTACTTAATATCTAAAGAACTTCTTTAAAATCAAGATATCGATAAAAGATAAATCTTGCGGTTATTGTGGGCAGTACTGCAGCATCAGGAGTGAGGAATTGGAAGTTAAGGTCAGGCTGTCTGTTAGTATTTGATTATGCCAAACATGCCATACTTTCATTTTCACGTGTCTAACAGTCTCGGTTAAGGTAAGCAGCACGTCTGCAGCATCAGGATTTGAGGATACAAGAATACAAATATTATAATATTGCATTGTCATGGGGACTTGATATGAGTTCCAAATTTTATTGATTTCGGTGCAGTAGAAGTGGTCGAAAAATCGATCACAAGATTTGAAGCATCGACGACAGGTTGATACGCGGTGAAGTTAATAAAAACCGTTTTTTTTTATCAGCCTGGTTTAGTGTCCCACTGCTGGGCAAAGGCCTCCCCTCTTTTCCTCCATTCGGCCCGGTCGTCACATTTCTCCCGCCAATTCGGATAAAACGCGTCCAGGTCGTCCCGCCATCTCCTTCCCGGTCTGCCAATGCCCCGGCCAGCACCATCGAAGGTTTCCCGTGGGTCCCAGTCTGAAACCATTTTGGCCCACTTTGCTGGGTGCATACGGCAACCATGCCCGGCCCAGTCCCAAAAACCGTTTAATAATTCAAAACAGAAAGTTTGTTAAAATGTGATTAGCAATCTGTGGACTTGAAAATCTGTAGAATTGGGAATATGTAGACATGGAAATCTGTACAGTAAAGAATGTGTTGACATGAAAATCTGTAGAATTGGGAATATGTAGACATAGAAACTTGTACAATTGGAATTATGTAGACATGGAAATCTGTAAAATTGGGAATCTGTTCACTTAGAAATGTGTAGACATGGAATTCTGTAGAATTGGGAATATGTAGACATAGAATTCTGTAAAATTGGGAATCTGTACACTTGGCAATGTGTTGACATGGAATTCTGTAAAAGAAATCTGTAGAATTGGGAACAATTCAATGAAAGATGGTTTAATAGTGAAGATGGTGTAATCATTTATATAAAGGAATATTATTATTCTCTTCTTTATTCAAATATTTTCTTATATTATATGGGCTCAAATAAATGTAAAATAAGGTTATTATGTGACATATACAAAATTAACGATAAACAACACGAAGAATCTCAACAAATCAGAAAAAATACCGAAGACTTCCAACATGTTCATCCGTTCCCATTAAACAACGAAGTAAAAAAACAAAAAAACAACAAAAGCTATAAATTAAGTTAGATATGGTGTATGGATGGTCAAGGAATTTAAGTGAAGTACCATTAGTACCATAGTGACAACACTGACAACGTACGAAAAGGCTCAAAAATTTAAATTGATTTTAGAAATCAAATCATGAAGATACTCATATTTGATATTCCGGTCGATACTCTAGAATAGCTTTTCGTTATTTTGTCCACTTAAACTAGTTTAATGTGTACTACCGACGAACAAATAAAAAATAAAACATGGAAGCCGCACGCCAGACTAAATTACCTTTCAAAAACGGTCCTGAATTTAAGTTGACAAGTGTCACCCCCTCTTCAATGCATCACAGTCATGAATGTAGGATTAATATGGATTTGACAACGTTATAATAATAGCAAGAACGAAAGGGATGGTCTCTAGTGGAAGTGAAAAGGAACGATAATCGTCCGTCCTTATCACTGTGCCACTATTTTTTGTGTGTGTGTGCATTAGATGCTAAATGTAAGTGCCAGACAAATGCGTTGAATACGTCACTAAGTGCCACACACACAAGTATCTTCTTAGTAGTAAGTGACTATGTCTATCCCTCTTAGTGGCACACTATGTGCGGCCCCTCGATCACAGTAATGAACTTCAATACCAACCTATAAAAACTTAAACCGCCATTTAATAGTACATTATGATACGATTGTAATGATCAATGCACACGAGTTTCATACAAAGTTTTTCAACACATTTGCGAGGAATAACTGACTTAAATTAACACTTTTACTAACCTTTGTTGCTAGGTAATTATAACTTACTTAGATACTATCCGAAATTTACGTTCAATCTTTTTATTTTATTCTTGTTCATTACTTTAAGGCCACAATTTACATAAAAGAAATAACAGAACATACAACAAAATGTAAAGTATGTTTAACTTGGTCGGGTTATTTTATTACCGCACTAGGACAGTAATGTAATGAAAAAGTACGGATATTGGATTATGAGCCATAAAGCTACAACCACACCTAAGCATATAAGCTATTATTAATTTTATGTATAAAATAAATATTACAAAATAGACTTTGTTACATTTGTTTTACTAGGAGCGCAGGAACTAAAAATACATGTTGATCAAGATTTATTTGCTGACGTTATTGCGTGACGATGTACGTGTTGCTCTCGTATATATTAGATATATATCTGTTTCTGTCACTCAAAAACAAGAATCATTTAAAATTTGAATTGCCTAAAAATATATTATCAAATTATAAACAGTACTTACGCATGAAAAGTGATTCCGTGAGTTTTGTTTTTATGCTTTGAGCTGTTAAAGCACTGAAAAAAGGCACAGCACGGCATGATTATCGCTTTTAAGCCAATATTCGTTACAGAGATTTTGGATCTTGACAAGGTGTTGACACATGGGCTGCCATCACACGACTAATTCAAAACAGGTCCCGGGACCTGTATTCGATGGCACACTTTCGTGCGCCTGGTACCATATCTACCCCTTTTACATAAATCAATGGCAATAATATGGAGATGACTGCAAAGTTGATTAAGTGCATAATAGAAAGAAAAATTTCTTGAAATTTGATTATAAAGCTTTAAGGTGACTATTTACAAAGGTTTTCATAGTTACCGGCGTCAAATAGGTAATTTTTTAAAAATGATTAATTATTCAATCAACTTTGAAGTGATGTCCATATTATTGCGAACAATGACGCACATTTGTCCGATCTCTGCCCATAACATCCACCCTAGAGTTAAAGTTTGACGCAAGTGCAACTTTGAAGTTTAATTCCAGGGCCAAGAAGGTGTACGTCGGCGGTCTCTGCACATACAGTTGCGGCATGTTCATGCTATGCGTGATCCGCGCCCGCGCAGCCGTCATACTGTTCAGCTGGACGGCAGGAATCATGTATTCCACGCTCTTCACTATGCCGTACTTGCTGGTGGCCCATTACCACGCGACGGGGACGGTAAGAGTTTTGTATTAAGCAGAATCGTCTATAAACGACAGTTTTAGAAATAAAGAGAATATTTGAATTACGAACGTTAGACTAGTGGGACTAATACGTAGTGGTAGTAAGAAATTGTTGATGTTAGGCCAGCCGTACACCTGTAAGTTCTTACGTTAGTTATAGGAACGGAGTTATACTAAGGAATGAGATAGTGATATTTACCTCTTCTAAACACTTCGTAACATAAAAATTATGACGTTAAATTTTGTTTTCATTAAAGGGTCTTGTTTTAACTATTTTTTTTGCAATCGACCCTTGTAACTAAATAAGGCGTCATCATCGTATTACGGAGCCAAACCGACGCTCTTTACGATTTTATATGCTTGAATGGTAGGATGTCAAGGTGCATAGCCAAGATATCAATCGCTAACGCTCCATCGTGAATCGAAAGAGATAAGAAGTAAAGAGACTAATAACAAAGAGTGACACAGAGATCAGATTGGCAAATGGGCTATTCGAAAGAGATACGTAGTAAAGAGACTAATAACAAAGAGTGATACAGAGATAGGATTGGCAAATGGGCTATGCACTCAGGGTGCTTAGCCAAGTTGCCAATCGCTAGCGCTTGCTAGCGCATCGTAGTTTTCCCTCTTTGTCGCACTAATATGAGGGAGGGACAGAGAGGGAAAACTACGATGCGCTAGCAAGCGCTAGCAATAAGCAACTTGGCTAAGCATCCAGGTATTAAAGATACAACTGAAACGTGCATCAGACGACGAAATGACTTAGGTACCTTTTCGTGTTCCAGTGGGACAGCGCCGGCGGCGGCGGAGGTGATGCGCGCGGGCTCGGCACCGACGTGGCAGTCGTCAGCAGCTGCGTATTCGTGGCCCAGCTCTGCGTGTCAGTGCTGATGGGCCTGGCTGTCAGTGCATCCGGCTCCACCGCTGCAGTAGTCGCTGTTGCTGCGGCTCTAGCTGCCGCCGCTGCCTTCACGGCGACCAAGATCACTTATTTAGATCTTTAAGCCTTTAACGGGCCAGACTCAAAAAAATCGTGAGTTCAAGCCTCAACGCCATCATATGGTACGAAAAATTCTGTACAAGAAAAAAATACAAAAAGATAGTGCTTTAGGGTGGTCGTTTTAGAGACCGGTGCCCTATAAAGGGTTAAGGTTTCTGAAAATAAGGTTAGCTCGGCCGGCTCCACCGCCGTAGTAGTCGCTGATGCTGCTGCCCTAGCTGCTGCTGCTGCCCAAGCCGCCGCGGCATTCACGGGTAACAAGATCACTTATCTTTAAGGTTTCTGAAAAGATGTAGATAGTTTTGTTATATGTCATGGGTTTGGCTGTTAGCGCGTCCGGCTCCACTGCCGCAGTAGTCACGACGACCAAGATAACTTATTTAGATCTTTAAGGTTTCTGAAAAGACGTAGATACTTTTTTATGTCTTATGGGCTTGGTTGTTAGCGCCTCCGGCTTCACCGCTGCAGTAGTCGCTGTTGCTGCTGCCCTAGCTGCTGCTGCTGCCTTCACGGCGACCAAGATCACTTATTTAGATCTTTAAGGTTTCTGAAAATAAGGTGCAAATCATTTTGTTATGTCTTATGGGCTTGGCTGTTAGCACGTCCAGCTCCACCACCGCAGTAGCCGCTGTTGCTGCTGCCGCTACCTTCACCAAGATCACTTATTTAGATATTTAAGGTTTCTGAAAAGATGCAGATACTTTTTTATGTCTTATGGGTTTGGCTGTTAGCTCGGCCGGCTCCATCGCCGTAGTAGCCGCTGTTGCTGCTGCCGCTACCTTCACCAAGATCACTTATTTAGATCTTTAAGGTTTCTGAAAAGGAGGAGATACTTTTGTTATGTTTCCTGGGCTTGGCTGCAGGCGTGTCCGGCTTAGCCGCCGTAGTAGTCAGTGTCGCTGCTGCCCTAGATGTCGCCGCTGCCTTTTCGGTGACCAAGATCACTTATTTAGAACTTCAAGGTTTTTGAAAAGATGTAGACTTTTCTTATATTATGTCTCATGAGCTTGGCTGTTAGCGCGTCCGGGTTCACAAAAGCTTTTTGGTGGTTCTTAGCCTATCAGTTATCGATGGAAAACCTTTTGAAGAGCCCATTGAAAAACAATCTTGCCAGAAGCATTTGCGGGGGGAAATTCCATAACAAAGATCCAACGTAAACAAATAAAGATCAATTAATAAATCGTAATTTACACCTCAAAATATTTAACTTGCATATATATGCGCTTTGAAACTTTAGGTTTAAATAGTTATGAATCTGTTAGAGAAACGTAAATTAAAGGTTTTGTTTTCAGATCTATCTACCGACACAATTTGAATATTTGGGAATAAGTACACGCTCGTACGCTGCAAAGTATTAAGAGCAGAAGATCTGTTATGTAATATGTTACACGTGATACAATCGCATAGATATCCTAGTCGGTGAAACTTACCTAACTATACGTAAGATCTAACAAAAATAGTGGAGATCAGCTTAAAGAGGCCCATTCAGTAGTATTCCGATTAGGATAAAATTGGTGGTTTCCCTACTTGAGCCATCAGCCCCATAACAAAACATTTCTTTACGCAAACAAAAATGTATCTAATGAGCTCTTCTACTATGTTTGATGCAACCTATATGAAGGGTCCACGGAAAAAACATGTCAAGTGCTTAAAAAATCATAACAAATTCATACCTTATTCTGTTAAAAGTAAGGTGGCTTTTCCTTCTGTAATTTGAATTGACTAGACTATAGTCCGTTGCCGGTTAGTTCAAGTTTCAAGTTTGAGACCATTGAGCTGGCCAGTAACGCGTGTAAAACAGATTACAGGCTATTTGTTCATTCTAAGTTGTCTTATTTTAGTAAGCAACTTTCTAGCACTTTTTGCTATAAAACAGTCGCGTGGTGACGGCAGTAGGAACACATTTATCACCATCCCCGCTTTTACCGTGTGTATAGTAAAAGTCGACTAAGGGATGGGAATGTCACTGACCATTAATTTACGAGTATTGAAAATCGATGATGGGCTGCAGCGTTATCATAGTGGACATAGTATCGCGATCCCCAATCAGCTTGTGTTGCAATTATGGACAGTCAAGTGCAAAAATAAGTATCGAAAGAATCCGTTCATAAATATGTTATGACGTTCTTATTACACAGAATTAGAGTGTACTGGGACATATTTTTGAACGTTTTTGTATACCCCTTATTTTGTCTTCGACTGGACATTTACCTTCTAATGCATCCATACGCATAGGTAATAGAAGAGACCCATATCCAGCAGTTTACTGAGATAATATATGTCTACGCGCTCTAAATGCAAACATACACAAAAAGTTATTATTTTCCATGCTGGGCTTGCTTTATTTTGAAATAAGGACATAGCAGTTTACGTCTGAAAATAAGCGCTTTTAGTTGGTTAGAAAGTTATTTACTAGATAAGACACCAAAGGATGAATGGGCCATAGACTAGGGGTTGGGTAAAACCTTTTTACCCAATCAGATAGCGGCAGCTTTGAGCGACCCAGTCATCCGGCCAGTCCCGAACAACTCGGTTTCTTTTGATTTGGCTCCGGCAGTTCATGTTAAATGGACAATAAAGTCCAATGTCCGTTCCCATTTATTGTCCCGTATCTGTGGTCGGGGATCTTGAACAAAATTGTTTTGTAGCTGAAGAGCTACTAATATGTTTCGTATGTCTATCTAACATTTTGTGTGACGACAGTCATTTGTTTTCATAGACTTTCTTTCTCATGAAATTTGAATGAATGGCTAACGAAGTGCGGATAGTTCATAAAACCTTTCATTTAGAATGCCTGCGGCCAAGAGTGTAACACGATAAGTGTGCTCGAAACATCAAGATAAATAATGAATGAAGTTTTCTCAACTTTAAATAAAAACGTAGTAGGTATTATAGGTACCTAATTATGTAAAAATGTGTAATGTGCAAATAGAACGAATTACTTCATGTTTTGCATATACAGGGTGGCATTTGGGTTTTTTTCGCGATTTCTTGGTTGTTTCCATAGTGAAAGTTGCTCAGCGTGGCCGTTCCTTGTACCCTGTTCACTGCACGACCACGACCCATATGTTACCCCATATAGTACCCTTAATTAATACCCGAAATTTGTCCATATAAACCGGATAACACACCATAAAAAAACTTATAGTTGGTATATCTAATATTTATATAGATACAATTCTTTGGTTGAAAGCGGACGGTTCGATTTCCACTTAATATTTTTCATGAGTGCCCGTTAGATCTAATTTATTTTAATTTATAGGCTCTAGTATTCTTGTATAGATATAATAAGATTGTTACCATGAATCTCAATGTTACTTAAATAATTATGATAATTTATGATTGCTGATGCTCTATGATACAAGTATTTAAAAAGTTCTATTAAATGGTTAAGTAATGGAGACTTACTTAACCATTTAATAGAACTTTTTAAATACTTGTATCATCAATCAAATCAAGAATTATTATTTAGTATAATAAACGTCACATTTGCTCGTTCTAAGTGTTACTATGTAACTAAGTACCTACAGTGTAAACTGCAATAACTTGTTTATAGTTAAATCTATTTCTTCTTTACATATTTTTCTTTCTTTTGAATATAATTTTTTTTTCGATATACCTATCGTCGGGGATAGTGCAATACCGCGTAACTAACACATGCAGATAAAGATTAGATTCCATAGAAGTATGTTTGAAATAAGAATCTTATTGACATGTGTTAGATACGCGGTAAATTTTAATCTATGTAAAAAATTCAATAAATAAACTATAAAACTAAATTTTAATTAAGTATTTTGTAGCTTATAAATCCTTTTACCTCTACATTTCAAATGTATAAGCTAATCTGTTTGTAAGATAACAAATGCTTAGATTTATGTACTTATGTTAATGATAACTTGACAATAATACCTTTGTCCTAGTTAGGCAGATATAAAAGAGCTTTCATTGTGTAAATAAATAAATTAAAGTGTAAAAAGCTCTCTATTTTTTTCCCTGAAAATAAAATGATAAACTAAATATATCCATAAAACCAAAAATAACATCGATCGATTACATAAATATGTTGACGCCTTTACCAAATTTAGAACTTCTTCCCTTAAATAGAAATAAGTTTCGAAGTGTACGCAATTACACATAGGTATTTCTAGACGTGACTGGTACTGGCCTACATTAATACTACGTACTAGGTAGTATATAACTTATCTTATAATTTATAATACACGGTTGGTGCACAAAATATCGGTCTCATCTCATTTGCACGAAAAAAGTCACAGGCGTTTGTTTGATACTAAATGTGCTAAAAATTATGTATGCTTTAGCTAACAAGTTGGACCGATGTTACGTCTCTATAAAACTGTCGTATACCTACGTCGGAAAAGCTTTGGATTGTAGATATACATAAAGCTAATTGTTTATATCATGGAGAAGTATTAAAATTCAGGTGAGTCGTTAAAAATTTCAGTCCAGTAGCAGACTTTACGAAGTGGATGCCTGTTCGAAAATTATAAGAACTATAAAAAAGGAAAAATGAAAATTATGATAACCCGCGCTTAATACGCTTTTAGCTCCAAATTCTCGGTGTTATTTTAGTCCAGAAAAATATCCTGACATTAAATCACCTTGTCTGTTGGAGATAATCCATTTGAGACAACCTCTGTACCTAGTTATTTGAGTTAAGTACAAAGGAAAACAGTTTGCTATTTCGACGTTGTCATATCAGGGCGAGCAGCTGTGTTCTAGAAACCCAGGTCTTAATTCCTATTCACTGCATAAACTTATTTAAGCTGTTTGGTTGAAGTTTTCAATGAACTTGTTCAAACTTATACTTACGCCTAGAAAGCTGAAGTTTAAATTCTATAAGTGTATTTTCTCTTATAATTTATACATTCTATGTATCTACACAAGTTGGTTCCATCATCATCAGCCTATGTTCCTCCTTTGCTGGACATAAGCATCTCCAAATAAAAAATGTAATGTGAGCAGGTAGGTAGGTAGGTGTTATAAAAAGTAAGTGTAAGTGATTAGCAATTAAAAAGTCTATACCGTGGGATTTGCCGACGATGATGAGGATCACAGACGATAAAGATTAAGCCATCATAAGTGTGCATTACCTAATATAAAAACTTTTATGTATTCTAAATAAAATATAAATTAATATGAAGCAGCCCTACATTCTGAACATACCTATAGGCTAGAAAATGTCGTAGATTATGTTGAGATAAGTGAGGTTCGTCAGCCTCCGTAGCCTAGTTGGTATAGTGACTCTGCTTACGAAGCTGGAGGTTCCGGGTTCAAATCCCGGCGAGGGCATTATTTGTGTATTTATTTATCACAAATATTTGTCCCTTGGTCATGGTTGTCTAGGTATGTATATAAGTATCTATATGTATATATCTATTATATATATCGTCGCTTAGTAACCACATCACAAGCCTTAATTGACCTTACCGTGGGATTAAGTCGATTTGTGTAAGATGTCCCAGGATATTTATTTATTTATTTATAATATTATATCGATACCTCCTACGTATACTGAGATAAGTAACATTTTTACGATTTGTTACGAATACTTGAAAATATCATGAAATTCATCGTTTAAGGGGTCCACAAGACTGTAACAACGGTTACCAATTCTTTTGCTACATAATATTAGGTAGGCCAGACATACGGAGACTTCGTTTGGGATTAATTACTATAGAAACATACAAAAAAAATAGTTACTGATGTTGCAGTCTTGAGGATTTACCGTGAACTAGTTGTAGAACTTTGTACCTTTGAACAGCTTTCCTGTAAAATGATGATTTTGCACTTGTCTCAGTTTGTACCTACGTAGGTATCGATATGATTGATTACCAAATTTTCCCCATAAATTTGGCCGATAACACAATCAAAAGCGTCCCTGTGCCGTTTAGATGTTAATTCGCATGAAAACACATTCCACGGGTTTCAAGGAAGCTCATTAGAATATCTATTGAGCCGCGAATGACGTTTGAATTGAGAATAATTCTACGATTTATGGCTTTAGTATTTCGAATATACTCACGAACAGGAAGTCCTGCGTAGATTGTAGTCTGACGAAGTATCTTCTTTCTCAGACGCCGTCTTTATGCTGGAAATCGACGATTTGTAAGTTAGCTGATCCTTAATTGATAGTTCAGTAGGTATCAATTGACTTGGGATTTTTGTCGCGATTTCTTGGTTTTCTCTGTAGTGAACATTGCTAAGTGACCGTCCCTATATAGTAATCTGTTTACTGGAAAAAAAAATACGACCATCAATCATCAGTAAGTAATGCCTACGCCTGAAATAATTTTATATAATACTACGGGCTGTGCTGTATAAAACCGGCGTTAACGCAGGCGCAAAATGTTAGTGGTGTTACTACTTAAATACATTTTGTTTGCTTATTCCGTTATTATTTACCTTTAGTATTCAAGTAGGATAATTATTTTTGATGAAACAGAAGCACAGTTACCTAATCGTCTTTAGCTCTAAGAGAATTATCTCTCCGATCACCCTTCATGGATTTACGCATCATTAATTTCCCAAGCAAAGCATCTACTAAATCTATTTGTAATTCTGCGTTGGCTTCTTTATATACTCGTATATTTTACCTGAATATCTAAGCATGCTTAAAAATATAATATCCGAACTGGAGCTGAAAAACAAATGTCTTACGAAGGTAGACAACTAAGCTCTCATCCCTGATGGAAAGCAGGAACTGAGGCCCATGGACATAGCGTTCAAAAAATCGTCTATGCGCTGCCTACCCTGAGGATTTAGATGGATTGCCTCTATCTATGCCAGTAATTACACCGGCTATCTTACCCCCAAACCGAAACACAGCAGTGGAAACACTGCTATTTAGCGGCAGGTTAACGGGTAATACGGCGGTGGCAGCTAACCGGGCAGACCCTGCACGAGGTCCTACCATCAGCTAAAGAAAACATGGGAAACTGGTAATACTTACACAGATATATGAGATTTTAGTTGCATAATACATTTACACCAAATTAAAAAAAATTAAAATCATCTTCAACCGATTTCTCTAAGATCCCATCATCAGACCCAGAGTAGGTGCCAACGGGTTACGGTTATATTATGTAGATACCCGTTCGATAAAAAAACAATATTTTGAAAATATGTAAGTTCTCAATTCTCGGAAATATCGAGCAACATACATTAAAAATAAAATAAGTAAAAAAAGTTTTAAGTTAAACGGTTTTTATTGCACCAAAAACTAGAAAATAAAAATTAGTTGTAACTAACCGTAAATGCTACTTTCTGTAGATTAGTCACGTGAAACTATTATCACTGAAGACTTCCCAAGTCGGATGCTGAAAACCACGTTTAGCCTCTATGCCAGTGGATTAAGCGTTACCTAATCGGAAACTTTTACTAAACTGAAATAAAAACGTGGGGCGTACGCAATTGTGTTTAAGTCACTATAGTTATTTAAGAACACACAGAAATCAAGACAGCAATAGCCTCGTCCTGCCCGTATACTAAATTAGAGCTTTTGAAATTGAAACCTAATGAGTTCGAAAATATAATCGCTTTTCTTTTGTTCTAAACCATCGAATATGTCCTTTATAAATCACATTGGGCAGGACGAGGATAGTGTATGTAACAAGTTCTGTTCGGGCCTTGATAAAAGTTATTTACCTCTGTAGAAGTGTTGGAACAGATGGATGATGAATTGCAAAATTAAAGCTACAATTAGATATTTTAAACTTGTATGTTTCTTTATAATAACGCCCCACGTTTTTATTTTAGTTTGGTAAAAGTTTCCGATTAGGTAACGCTTAATCCACTGGCATAGAGGCTAAACGTGGTTTTCAGCATCCGACTTGGGAAGTCTTCAGTGATAATAGTTTCACGTGACTAATCTACAGAAAGTAGCATTTACGGTTAGTTACAACTAATTTTTATTTTCTAGTTTTTGGTGCAATAAAAACCGTTTAACTTAAAACTTTTTTTACTTATTTTATTTTCTAGTTTTTAGTGCAATTGTTAAGTTAATTTCCGATACTATACCTACTTATACTAGAACAAAGATGTTGTTTGTAATATGCAATACAATTATGCACTGCTAGCGTTTAACTCTCGCGCTTTAATCACGACACATACTTATGTAAACGTAATGGACATTATTTTATATGTAACGAGAGGGGAATCCCTGCTGAATAGATATTTTTAGAAATCCGACACTAAAATAATGTCAGCTTGAATGCCCGAAGTGTCTCAAATGGACATGTTATTCATACAATACCTTAGACCTAACAGAGATCTGACAATAAGGATTATATCAATCAATTTGGTTTATTGGGAAAATCTAGTTAAAATTTTTATATTGTACACATTATACAAGTCGGATTTCGAGACTATAAAATATAAACTCATATTGTCAGTCGACCATCAGGTGGAGGGCCGCAGGCCCGACAGCTCGACTTACGCGATCCACTCACGCTGTCACTCTATCTGCTGGAGGGCCGCAGGCCCGAAGGCTCGCCTTACGCGATCCACTCACGCTGTCACTCTATCTGCTGGAGGGCCGCAGGCCCGACGGCTCACCCTACGCGATCCACTTACGCTGTCAGTCTATCAGCTGGAGGGCCGCAGGCCCGACGGCTCGCCCTACGCGATCCACTCACGCTGTCAGTCTATCAGCTGGAGGGCCGTAGGCCCGACGGCTCGCCCTACGCGATCCACTCACGCTGTCACTCTATCAGCTGGAGGGCCGCAGGCTCGACGGCTCGCCCTACGCGAACCACTCACGCTCTCACTCTATCAGCTGGAGGGCCGAAGGCCCGACGGCTCGCCCTACGCGATCCACTCACGCTGTCACTCTATCAGCTGGAGGGCCGCAGGCCCGACGGTTCGCCCTACGCGATCCACTCACGCTATCACTCTATCAGCTGGAGGGCCGCAGGTCCGACGGCTCGCCATACGCGATCCACTCACGCTGTCACTCTATCAGCTGGAGGGCCGCAGGCCCGACGGCTCACCCTACGCGATCCACTCACGCTGTCACTCTATCAGCTGGAGGGCCGAAGGCCCGACGGCTCGCCCTACGCGATCCAATCACGCTGTCACTCTATCAGCTGGAGGGCCGCAGGCCCGACGGCTCGCCCTACGCGATCCACTTACGCTGTCACTCTATCAGCTGGAGGGCCGCAGGCCCGACGGCTCACCCTACGCGATCCACTCACGCTGTCACTCTATCAGCTGGAGGGCCGAAGGCCCGACGGCTCACCCTACGCGATCCAATCACGCTGTCAGGCTGTCACTCTATCAACTGGAGGGCCGCAGGCCCGACGGTTCGCCCTACGCGATCCACTCACGCTGTCACTCTATCAGCTGGAGGGCCGCAGGCCCGACGGCTCGCCCTACGTGAACCACTCACGCTGTCACTCTATCAGCTGGAGGGCCGAAGGCCCGATGACTCGCCCTACGCTCCGCGATCCACTCACGCTGTCACTCTATCAGCTGGAGGGCCGCAGGCCCGACGGCTCGCCCTACGCTACGCGATCCACTCACGCTGTCATTCTATCACCTGGAGGGCCGCAGGCCCGACGGCTCGTCCTACGCGAACCACTCACGCTGTCACTCTATCAGCTGGAGGGCCGCAGGCCCGACGGCTCGCCCTACGCGATCCACTCACGCTGTCACTCTATCAGCTGGAGGGCCGCAGGAACCGATAGCCGTGGCGGTCACGTACCGGAAGGCGTACCATGGGTAGGCCCTCCACAAGGTGGACTCATGACCTGGTCAAGGTCGCTGGATGCGGGTGGCACAGGGCCGGTCCTTGTGTCAATCTTTGGGGGAGGCCTGTATTCACCAGTGAACGTCTTTCGGCTGCTATGATGATGATGATGATAATGAAATCCGTATGTTTCTGCCAGATATCTAAAGCAGTACTTCAAAATCTATATATCGCTAAACCTAGCAGTTGTGGCAGGCAGTAATATTGGAGTATCAGATTTGAGGAGTTGGACGTTGGTATTAAATTCGCATGTTTGTACTTAATATCTAAAGACCTTCTTTGAAATCATATATCGATAAAAGATAAACCTTGCGGTTATTGTAGGCAGTACTGCAGCATCAGGAGTGAGGAGTTGGAAGTCAAGATCAGGCTGTTAGTATTTGATTATGCCAAACATGCTATACTTTCATTTTCACGTGTCTAACACTCTCGGTTAAGGTAAGCAGTACGTCTGCAGCATCAGGCTTTGAGGATACAAGGATACAAATATTATAATATTGCATTGTCATGGGGACTTGATAAGAGTTCCAAATTTTATTGATGTCGGTGCAGTAGAAGTGGTCGAAAAATTGATCACAAGATTTGAAGCATCGACGACAGTTGATACGCGGTGAAGTTAATAAAAACCGTTTAAAAATATAAACTCATATTGTCAGTTGACCATCAGGTGGAGGGCCGCAGGCCCGACAGCTCGACTTACGCGATCCACTCACGCTGTCACTCTATCTGCTGGAGGGCCGCAGGCCCGAAGGCTCGCCTTACGCGATCCACTCACGCGGTCACTCTATCTGCTGGAGGGCCGCAGGCCCGACGGCTCACCCTACGCGATCCACTTACGCTGTCAGTCTATCAGCTGGAGGGCCGCAGGCCCGACGGCTCGCCCTACGCGATCCACTCACGCTGTCAGTCTATCAGCTGGAGGGCCGTAGGCCCGACGGCTCGCCCTACGCGATCCACTCACGCTGTCACTCTATCAGCTGGAGGGCCGCAGGCTCGACGGCTCGCCCTACGCGAACCACTCACGCTCTCACTCTATCAGCTGGAGGGCCGAAGGCCCGACGGCTCGCCCTACGCGATCCACTCACGCTGTCACTCTATCAGCTGGAGGGCCGCAGGCCCGACGGTTCGCCCTACGCGATCCACTCACGCTATCACTCTATCAGCTGGAGGGCCGCAGGTCCGACGGCTCGCCATACGCGATCCACTCACGCTGTCACTCTATCAGCTGGAGGGCCGCAGGCCCGACGGCTCACCCTACGCGATCCACTCACGCTGTCACTCTATCAGCTGGAGGGCCGAAGGCCCGACGGCTCGCCCTACGCGATCCAATCACGCTGTCACTCTATCAGCTGGAGGGCCGCAGGCCCGACGGCTCGCCCTACGCGATCCACTTACGCTGTCACTCTATCAGCTGGAGGGCCGCAGGCCCGACGGCTCACCCTACGCGATCCACTCACGCTGTCACTCTATCAGCTGGAGGGCCGAAGGCCCGACGGCTCACCCTACGCGATCCAATCACGCTGTCAGGCTGTCACTCTATCAACTGGAGGGCCGCAGGCCCGACGGTTCGCCCTACGCGATCCACTCACGCTGTCACTCTATCAGCTGGAGGGCCGCAGGCCCGACGGCTCGCCCTACGTGAACCACTCACGCTGTCACTCTATCAGCTGGAGGGCCGAAGGCCCGATGACTCGCCCTACGCTCCGCGATCCACTCACGCTGTCACTCTATCAGCTGGAGGGCCGCAGGCCCGACGGCTCGCCCTACGCTACGCGATCCACTCACGCTGTCATTCTATCACCTGGAGGGCCGCAGGCCCGACGGCTCGTCCTACGCGAACCACTCACGCTGTCACTCTATCAGCTGGAGGGCCGCAGGCCCGACGGCTCGCCCTACGCGATCCACTCACGCTGTCACTCTATCAGCTGGAGGGCCGCAGGAACCGATAGCCGTGGCGGTCACGTACCGGAAGGCGTACCATGGGTAGGCCCTCCACAAGGTGGACTCATGACCTGGTCAAGGTCGCTGGATGCGGGTGGCACAGGGCCGGTCCTTGTGTCAATCTTTGGGGGAGGCCTGTATTCACCAGTGAACGTCTTTCGGCTGCTATGATGATGATGATGATAATGAAATCCGTATGTTTCTGCCAGATATCTAAAGCAGTACTTCAAAATCTATATATCGCTAAACCTAGCAGTTGTGGCAGGCAGTAATATTGGAGTATCAGATTTGAGGAGTTGGACGTTGGTATTAAATTCGCATGTTTGTACTTAATATCTAAAGACCTTCTTTGAAATCATATATCGATAAAAGATAAACCTTGCGGTTATTGTAGGCAGTACTGCAGCATCAGGAGTGAGGAGTTGGAAGTCAAGATCAGGCTGTTAGTATTTGATTATGCCAAACATGCTATACTTTCATTTTCACGTGTCTAACACTCTCGGTTAAGGTAAGCAGTACGTCTGCAGCATCAGGCTTTGAGGATACAAGGATACAAATATTATAATATTGCATTGTCATGGGGACTTGATAAGAGTTCCAAATTTTATTGATGTCGGTGCAGTAGAAGTGGTCGAAAAATTGATCACAAGATTTGAAGCATCGACGACAGTTGATACGCGGTGAAGTTAATAAAAACCGTTTAAAAACAATCGAATTGGGAACCTCCTCCTTGTTTGAAGTCTGTTAAAATACGGCCTTTTTGAACGTATGTCATTATTTCCAATACAAAAAGTATGTATTGTTTTTAAAAACCAATTTCTTACGAATTTGGTTTATAAAATAAAAATTTCTAATACATAGTACCAATAGCTTAGATTGTCATCAAAACCCTATAGTTATGCACCTTTGTGACGGACAACAATGCATAATACATGTGGCGCTTCAAAGAGATTCCTTGCTTCGGCGAGGCTCTGTAATTAGTATTCCGAATGCATCAAACAACGGGAAATGCAAGATAAACTGTGCCCATTTTGCATTTCGTCATAAAAATATTTGATTAAATGCAGTGTTGCCAGAGTTATTTAGAAAGCCACTATCATCGGGGACAGTGCAATACCGCGTAACTAGCACTGGATGCTTCAGCCAAGTTGCCAATCGCTAGCGCTTGCTAGCGCATCGTAGTTTTCCCTCTCTGTCACTCCTTCATATTAATGCGACAAAGAGGGAAAACTACGACGCGCTAGCAGGCGCTAGCGATTGGCAATTTGGCTAAGCACCCTGAGGCCCTACCGCGAACCACGAACGAAGTGTTGACTCTATCTCGCACTTGTGAATTTGTATGTCCTTAAGTGTGACAGGGAGGCAACACTTCGTTCGCTTTAGGCCAGAGGCCAGAGGCCCTAGCTTCTGGTAGGTAAGCACTGCGTATCTACTACGTATTGCACTCTCCCCGACCTAATGTCCTTAATTAGGTAAATAGTTGACTCGTCTTTGAAGTCGGCAACGCCCTTGTGACATACCTTGTATATCCAGAGGTATCACATAGACGCTTATACTATCATCAATCGGCAATGTTAAATAAATACATTTAGAAATCTATTTTGGGCGGTGAAAAGTAAAAGATTGAATGCTTTGTTAAGTTTCAAGAATTTCCAAAAAGAAGCTGGCAACTCTGATGTAGAATATTGTATGCAAACCTCGGGCACGATGTGCTGATAACGATGTATCTTTTGTTCACAAAATTGTTCAATACACAAGAGAAGAACCTGACGTAATGGAATGTGGAATTATGGCAGTGAGGGTTTTCGATAATTTTTCTGCCACCAGGGCGGCGCTTCGTACGCACCTGGTCTCGACAGCTGTCAGGTTCATACTATTCATAGGCACCTGGGCCTAAAATATTGAAATTCTATTTTATTTGGAATAGAATTGATTTTGTAATGGATTACGACTAATACATGGTCGTCGAACTGAAGATTGAACTCTAAAACAGGCGCTCAAAGTCACTGGTATTCAAAATAATTACTATAACTTTGTTAATTTCATGAGAATTGACTTGGAACTATTTTATTCATTTATTTTAGGTAACAATATGACTAAAGTAATGGTTTTCAGAATAAATAAACCTATAAATATGTTGAAAATTAAATGCGCGTATTTATTTTGACAGTTCGTTATATGGTCGCCTCAGTGCTGCCATCTCACCTCCCCATAGCGGCAGAAAAAGTATCAAAAACCCTCGTTGATGAAAACTTAATTTTAATTACAATTATTTTTTTTTTTAATGCTATATAATTAATTTAATACTACTTTACTTTTTAGCATGGAGTAAGAACGGTGTTTAGGTTCTGCTCTGCAGTAAAAGGACGACTTTTTGTCTTACCCTATTCAAAAAACCGTTTTATCTGTACCCCAACGCACGTGCTTTGAGCTGAAGAGCAGCATAAGAGCTGAACGTAAACACAGAGTTGAACAAATAGTAGGTAATCTGATTACCCCCAAGCTACGATTACGTTTAGTACTTTTGCAATCTGTAATCGAAATTACACATAGATATTTGACAGTTAGTAATTGGGCTACTTTAATACTTGGTATACATTTATTATTTATCGTTTATCGTATACGATTGCAGAATTACATCTTTGCTAGGCCTGCAGGAGTAGGAACTATATAATATGGTATGAATGGGTAATTGGGTATATTGGGTATGTGCTGCAAAGAAAATTATTCCGGGGATACTATATCCCAATCTCAAGATTCTCAAGCTAAAATAGCTATGACTGAAACAGTTTGGAACCATTTAGAAACATTCTAGGCCTTAGTAAATTTATAAACGAGTAATTACATTGTACGTTGATTATGTTTTAAATGTATGGTTGTGGCTGCTAGAGTAATTTGTCGTCGATCAAGCAATTAATTGGTTCGTAGCTGTTGAGCTAAGTTCCCGGATCAATTATAAGTTTCTGTTTGACATGTTTGATTTCTCCGATTCGCAATCAAGTTTATAATTTCAGTTTACACCTGCTAAACTAGTACCTAATTATTTAATGGATTGCGAACAGCTTACATGAAAATCATTATAAGAAATCAGTTTTCACTATAAATTGTACCTTCTTAGCGAGGGCTGTTAGTTTTCCCAGTGTCTCAGCATTTGAAATAATAAAAGGTAAAGTTGAAAAGGGTACTCATAGTTGACAAAAATTACGCGCAGCGCGCAGTACAATCTAGAAGCTCGTCTCAGTCCAACCAAACTTCAAAAACCTAGTTGTCTATAAGTACGCAAGGAGATATTTATATAAAGGAAAGGAAACTTTAGCAACACCTTTACAGAAATGAAAAATTTATATTTCGAATGCCAATCCAACTTTTCCGTTATTTAAATTCTAGAGAAAACCAATGCCTCGCTTTAAAAAGTAACTTTTAACGAGGCACGCGAATGCTGAAAAGTTTGCGGGCCGATGCATCGATGCAGGTACGAATATTTTCTGTTAGGTGAATTCCTCCTCAAAGAGTCAATATTCAATTTAAAATATAATATATCATAAAATAAGAGAGCGCATTTCTATACCGGCAATATTTATTTTACTATGTTCTTTCTCAATATGTTTTAATGTAACGAATGTTTTATACTCAAGTCGCAATTATGTTATACTGAATAATTTTAATAATGCGTTTATTTAGGGCTAATGTTTAGATAAATATGTTAAGTACTACATTATGTTTGTTTTCTACATTGTGCACGATTACCGACTCTTGTAAATTATTGTTCTACCTGTTCTTCTATAATTATTTTTGTTTTTAACTTTTATCTCGGTCTCTCTGAAAACCAGCGTCGTAGCATCTAAAACGACACATTTTGGTGTTAAAATTCTATACTGTATCTACTTTTATATATTGCTCTGTACTGTATGGCATCAAATAAACCATTCTTATTCTAACAACTATGAATTCAGCTGCGCAGCCACAACCATTACTTTCTCTTCATCCTGCTCATACACGCGTATAAGTGCGAGCGAGAAGGATAGAAAGTATGTCTGCTTTAATTCCACAGCAGCAGCTCAGGTAAGGACATCGTAGCTTTAAACGTCTATGGAGTAATTAAAATACAAATGTGAAAAATCTAAACAAAAAGATAATTCAGTACCTTTGGAATATCCTAGCCTTAAATGAAACTTAGCGCGTAAAAACAAATCAAATAACGAAAAAGCATATACCGTTCGTGAAATGTTTTATGAAAATGTAAATGGCAAAGAGTAGGTAAATAAGCGTGCTCCGTTGCCGCAGGGCAGAGCGTCGGCCCCGAGCCTAAAATGGAAACGCGTCCGTATCTGATCTACATTTAATTACTAGCAAGCACGTGTAATTTGACTATATATAATTTTAAACGAAAGCTTCAACAGTCTATAGTCCAGCTCGGGAGTCTGATGACGCAATGGCTTTCCTAACGTCTATCTGGAGGGCAGTTACTCATACTAAAGCCCTGGATAATTCTAGTGGGAAAATGGAAACTGGCTTTTTTGAATCCGTATATCGCATCACTTATATAGCAGGTAAAATTTTGTAGGGTGTAACTTCTAACTGAATTTAAACCATCGTGATACGTTTAACTCTAGAATAAAGTTAAACTGTTAACTCTCGTATTTTTAGTCAGTACGCGTGACATACATATTGCGGAGGGCCTGGGTCTGTATTATCGTTATCAAGCAACTTAGTTTCTATTATAATATTATACATGTAAGTCGGTTTTTAAAATACGAACTATAATATATGATAGGTAGGTACTGACTTGAGGCTCATATTACAATGAAAAAATATTTCGAAAATGAAAATGATTCCTAGTGCAATCTCTTTTGTACAGATAATATTGAACACTTAGATATATCTGATGATGATTGTGCAGGTTGATGCAAAATATAACATAGAGAGGATTTCAATATGAGTTCGCTCTTATTTTCAACAAACTCATTTAGTATAAGTCACTTGGTAGCTAATTATATACGTATCTTAGCTACTTCTGTTGCCAACTGAACAAAAAATGACAAACAGAAGAAGACCATATTACGCTGCGATAAGATCCAAGAATTCCGTAACTGTTCCGTTGATGGTACACCGAAGAAATTCCCCCAGCTTTTATGAAAGGAAATTCCATTATGAATTTCTAGTATCGCGTGATTAAGTATATAAAGGACTTTTTTTCTTATCTGCCAGAGAAAAATCCCGGCTGTTTGTTCTTGAACAAGCTCAGCAAAGAACGAATTGTTGAGTCCGAGTCAATTACGTCGGCATCCTTTTGCGAACGGTTTCTGTGGAATCCAATTACTAAGTATTAGTTTCGTTGAAATATAAGATGCCTCTCTACCTACTGGTTTCATTACAAATAAGACAGTGACTATAAAAGTTTATCTCAGAACTTTTGCAGACTTAGCAACAAATAAGTGCCCAGCGAAATGAATAAGGGCGACAATTCGTAATTTTGAGTATTAAATATAGAATATTTGGATGCTGTAAACGGATATCGATGAATAATATACACTATTCCACCTTTCTGAAATAAATATGCAATGAAATATTGATGTTATGTTCCTTTTAAGTAATATGTAAGCTTCGAAATTTGACGTTTCAGGTGAGGCTAGTAGGAGAGGTCTTTAATAGAATTTCATGTATACAACTTTTACAACTTTTGCAACGGCCACTGTAAAAAATAACTATGAAGGATTTTTCCCTCCAATTTACGATAAAATTAATATGCTAGTTACTGTTCAAGGATATTCGAAACGATAAGAAAGTGATTTAATGATTCCGTATTTTTCTTTTAATTTACCAATTAGTTAAAACACGTGATTGACTAGGATTATCGACCTCCGACCACGGAATCCTGTACAAAATCTACAGCAACACAGTAAAAATGATGATAGCCACGTTTATGGTCGGCGAGATGTGGTACTTGTTCACCTTCGTCTCTTCGCTGGACGTTGTCATCGAGCAGATGAATGTTATAGTCATTCAAGTGATGGCTGTGTTTCGGTATAGATACATGGTGAGTATAAAATATAATTTCATTAATTCCTTTATTGTACAGTCACTCAAGTCAATCCTTGGTCACTCAGAAACCATGTCAAAGTAACGTCATAAATCAGATTGTAAGAAACATTTAATCTACTACTTATGTATTTACTTGTTTAACATGGTTCGAGAACTAGGCCACTCTACGATTCCAATTGGTTAAGTGTACTTAATAGAAGCAGGCCAAGCGGCGGTCTTATAGGTAAATAAAAATCTCTTCCATTGCGCCTTCCGGCGCATTCAGCGTCTGGCCTTCTTTATGGTTTTGAAAAGTTTTGGATTTGGTGAAAAAATTGTCTAGTTAGTATGCCTATCTAATGGGTGGTCTAAATAATTACCATTATTATAATGATATATTTTGAGACCATATGACGTATATAATTTTGTTCTCGCTTCATTAGAATTAACTGCGTTCCTACACACAAGTTATACGTACGTTTAAGAAAAATATAATTCCTCGGAAGTGTTTACAAAATTACTAAATATAATTTTAGGGATATTTCAATATTCAAGTTCTAACTGACTTTTACGATTCATTTCTTATTAAGATCATTGATAAATAGTACCTACTCGTACCTAATAAACATTTTATTTAGATACCCTACTACTTTCAAACAGTACTGTTATCAAACCAACTTTTAACCCATTTAGCGAATGCATGAAGACGTCTACAAGAAACTGGCTACTTCAATGCAACTGTCAAACCTGGACATATCGACACCTGCGAGGAAGGCTTTGGTGCAGTTTTGGATTCAAACGAGCGAGACTTACTTAAAACTCATGCTTGGATTGGGCAGCTTGACACTAGCTGCATGGTAATGCTTAGAAGTAAAGCGGCAATTACACTTGGGCTTTCGCCGTTGCAAACATTGTCGGTTGTCTGGCAACCTCGTTCTTTGATTCGGTGACCGCATAAGACCAAGCGTAATTGCCGCTTTATACCGGCTTCGATGTGAAGGATGACGATTTGTATGTCTACAGATATTCATTCTAAAATGTATGCCTTTGCTTACACATATTTCGACTTGACTTTACCTAAGTAATGTTGTGTGTGACTGTCCCAGGAATGAGTTACACGCTTTATTGATCTAGTCTCGAAGTAAATATATCAATTCACAATTTCGCACGTCCTGAAACTCTTATGTATTCAAGTATTTGGAAGTGAGACACAAAATATAATATCTAAATAACAAATGTGAGCGCTTTAGTTAAATCATTCCGTTTTATGGATGTGTGGACAGGATTAGCTACTATCATCATATGAAATAACCGTGTAAACGCCCCTTTATGGGACGCGACAACGTGGGACGTTTTACTAAAAAGCTCACATTTTATAGAAATTAAATAGGTCTTCAAGTATTGAAATGAGAAAAAGAACCAATTCCAGTATTTTCAGTACTCTTAAAAGCCGCGGAATAAATCTAAATCTTAAGATGAACAAGAATAAGTTTCAAGAAAATCAAGTCTGTGGCTTATTTATTCTTAAACCTATTTGGTTTCTGATGCCAGCTGTTATTTGAATTCAGATGAGAATTGGGTTGAATTCAATTGTCATTTGCATTGGCGTGTAGCCAAAGTTTTGACCGGCTTCTTAAGCGATTGTGTTAATGTAGGTAAAATTATGAGGTAAATGATATTTCGCTATGTATATACCGAAGTAAGTAGGTAATGAATGATTTAGTTAAATTATGTCGCGGTTTATATAATTAGGTAATACACTTCATTGAATCTATGCTGTTGTCATCTTTACTTATAAAACTGTAATTAAGTAGGTACTAATGAATAGTAGATTGTGTCATGAGAGATCAAAATTATATATTTTCAGCGAGGGCGTTCATTGAAGCCCGAATTCCACGAAGATTCCAGAATATAAATTCGAAAGTGATATCCTGAGCGTAACGAGGGATTCGAGGGAACG